>CM074992.1:872728-900259 GCA_037576825.1 Pangasius krempfi | reverse complement strand
TATATATATATATATATATACATATATATATATATATATATATACATACATACATACATATATATATATATATATATATATATATATATATATATACGCAGTATCAAATAATGGCACAGAGATGGCCTACAGCTGTACATGCATGAGTGGTCTCTGATGAACACAATTTTCTTTCTGTCCTTTTGTTCCTCTCTCTCCATTTCTGATTTATGTTTGCCTTTAGCAACACACATACAGATTCTATGAGCGCACACACACACACACACACACACACACACACACACACACACACACACACACACTTACCTGGGGCTTTGAACTTTCTGAAGTCTAGGTTAACCAAGACAAAATGAATGATGGTGGGACAGTTCTTGTCACCCTTACTGGGCTTAAAGACATAGCACTCTTTCATGCCTTCCCGGTCAAACACTTTGGGATCAATTCTGGGAAATGGAAGCTTGTTCATGCGTGCCCATTTCTCAGCCAACAAGAGCTCCTAAAGAAAACACAATGCACCATTTCAAAGTATAAGAATTATTATCAGTGGCACCATATGACATGTTTTCATGTTTTGTTGCCAAGGTAGCAGGTCCCTCCCACGTTATAAACAATACCACACCATCCTGGGAGGGCAAAAGAGAGTTTTCAGACTAAGGGCGTTTGCACTTTTTTCCAGACCTGAGGCCATATACAATGGCAGCTCAAGACATGTACTAAATAACAGGATTTACTCAATTTCTCACGTAACTCCTATTAAAAGATTCACAGTGGCATGAAAAACAAGTTGCGGTGTGCAACTCTGACTGAATGGCTTTATAATGAATGGAGCGACGGAAGAAAAAACTAATCAAAGCAACAATACACAAAACATCCATTAAGAAGCAGAATAAAGAGATATAACAATTATCTTTTGTTTGGAAATGCTTTCATTCACATTAGAATTAATATAGAAATGTGACAGCTCCACGTGATAACGTGTCTATGCAAACAAATCTGAGGTGACAACGTCCAAAACCAGCCCTGAATCAAACTGGTGATCTACTTGTGAGACCATGTGACTCCACAATGCCATAATTAATCTCAACCTGCGATCTTAAAGGGTATGACCATCGATAGAAAGCCTATGTGATGTACCACTAAAAGCCTATCAGTGTCTTTTGCTGAGGATTGTATGTTGCGTGCTTCTCTGCGTAGGAGTATATGAAGCATTTACTACTACATGCGCTTGCACGTTTATAATCACCTTGAATGGAGGACTAGAGTCACCAGGTCGGGCCGAGAAGTCAAAGGAGATAATGAGGTCAACGCCCCTCTGGGGTCTCAGGATCAAAGGATAAGGCAAGTTAAAGGTCAGGCCGCTGTCCACAACATGGATCTTCTTGCTCTTTACGTCTAGAGGCTCGTAGATGCGGTCAAACTCATTGGGGTCTAATACCGTTCCACAATGAAGAGAGAGGGAGAGAAGGAGAGGGAGAAGAAATAAATGCTGACAAATGTAACTTTCAGAACTGAATCACAATTAGAAATAAATTAATTTAATGCTTTTGCAAAGTTCTAACAACACGAGTGCCACTGGATTTACTGTTAGTTGAACATATACAAAATTAGTATTTTCAGACCAAACTAGTTTAAACCTGTTACAGCATCCACCTCCTCCTCGGGACCGTTTTGGGTCAGGACATCACTGAAGGGCGAGAAAGGGATGCTAGTGTTCAGGTTGAGACCCAGCATGAAGTTGTGCACTTTTCCCGCTCTGCCCTCACGTGTGTTAAACAGAGCGGAGTCGCTGAACAGCGAGGTGACCATGCGCTGCATCCAGCTGGCCTGTGCGTGCTGATGGTCATTCTGCATGCTGACTAAGGAGCAATCGCAAAGCCACAAAGAGAAAGTGTTTAGACGCTGCGCTGAAACAAGTTCACTGGATTGATCTAATTCAAATGTGTGCATCGTATCCACGCGAATGAACTGAGTTGCATTAACACAGTTCGTTTTTTTGTACAATCAACATGATTTGATCATGTATTTTCAAAGCGCTTCATTAAAATCGGATACACTGCGCACTTAGCCGAGCTCAGGATCAGGATCATATTACCCACTGCCGCACACGCATCAATCAGGTTAACTTAATCTTATAGTCATTTCTTCCTGTCTGTGCCCACATCCTCACAAGATGTTATAACATAATCACATGAATAATGCGTGACTTGCTCATACTCACTCTACATAATTGAATGAAATCCCATTTTTCTCTAAACTATGTGTAATATTTTCTCTTAAATCTGACGGGCCACGTATAGTCCCTTTTGTCCAGAGTGGTGAAAGAACCTACCACAGCAAAAAAGCAGTTTGCACGTTTCTAACATGAGGCAACGTGGCTGTGCAACGTGCATAATGCAGTTTCTCACCTTTGCGTGGCTCTTCATCATTGTCTAGGCTGTCTTCTCCCACAATATGCTCAGGTTTTATATGTTCTGTGAGACAAATACATATGGACGGCCACTGATTAGTCACATATCCTCATCTTATTACACAGAGCCTAACGAGAGCTCCTTGCTTCAACTGCAAAACAACACACATCATTTCATTGCCATTTACGCAATGCAGTCTAAGGACTTCAGAATTCTCATCCTACAAACATGATGAGTCCCCACTTTGCTGTCTCACTATAAAAATGTACGATAAATGCATTAAATACATTATATAGTGTACTGCTCCAGATCCACTGCAACCCTGACCAGGATAAAGCTCTTACAGAAGATGATACACATATACTATTAAGTAAACTTATTAACACTTAACAGTTTTAACGCATACTTTTAAAGGAATGAACTTTCATTCAAAGTAAACTAAGTACTGGCTGGAAAGTACACTTTAAGCACACTTTGAGAAATAAAAATAAAAAATCTAGCCCCACCCTGTGGCAGAAAAGATACCAATCTGAAAACTACCAAGCCTCAGCAATTTTTTTGTACTGAGTGAGAAAGGAAGTGGATGGCATTGTCTGGATAGATCTGATCTTCTGAAGACAGACTGAATGTTTTAGCAGTTTGCAATCTGGGAACTCGTGAACTGGTTTTAAAACAAATCATCTGTTCGCCAGTTAGTTTTATGAGTCAGGTTAAATACTTCAATAGCACAAGAGGTGTTTGCTGAAGTGCTACACTGTAAAAATCAGGCTAATATGAATTTAAGTAAATGGGGTCTTCTCTATATACATGTTAAAAGGTTACAAATATGTATACATTGTACCCAGAATATATAAATCTATTCATTTTAATGTGGACCTGATTATAAGCAGACCTGGGTATTTAGTATACTCAGAAATAAGTCAAGTAAGCATAGTAAAAGTCAAGTAAACGTAAAATAAACTTGGTACCCGGTGTATTCTGAAAGTATACTCAGACATGTTATCATACACACAGTACATTAGTATTAGTTTTACTTTCATAAGTTTAGTAAACGAGGTTGTGGTCTTCTTCACACATTCCTCTTTTGCTTTGACACTGAATTCAAAAAACGCTGAAAGAGCGTGGAACCCCCATTACAGGAAATAAGATGTTTTTTTTAAACCATGCAAGCCCATATCTGGTCAAACATCAGCTCAGCAGTATGATAATAATCAGACAGGGAGCATCTCATGTCACATCTCTTCCTCTCCACAAACTAACTAGTTCTACTTTCAAAGGCCTAAAATATTTAGTCGATGATATACTTGCATGAGAGGTGAATATAAAGTAATTCCTGCACACTGAGACTTCATATCACTGTAGGGTAAGTGCTGTCTCTAACCACGGTTTCTGCCAACAAAATTATTCTACAGCTCAATTTGAATGGAAACTTGTACCTGAAGAACATCAGATTATCTTGTGTCTGTGCTCTCATGCACTAAATAGTTGGATGAAATGTGATAGTGGACATGAGAAGTGTGATACTAGTCCTGGCCTTGTTAGATTGAAAATGAGCTGTAATGTAGTGCAGTGTAGTGCAGATTTGACCCATACCCAGCTCCTCCTCCATGGTGCTTCCTCCAGGGACATCCTTTACCCCTAGTACTCTGTTAAAAAGAATGGAGAAGGCACTGCCCCAGACCCCTAAAGAACACACACACACGCACAGTGCAAGATATCACGACCATAATTAAGAACCAAGTCTTCTGTTTATCCTAAACATAAATGTGGGGCAAAAAAAAAAAGAGCTGAATCTCTGGTATTGGGAATCAAAAGCACACGATAAAGCTTTTTAGTTGATCCCTAGGCCAGAATTGCAAATGAGAAAGTAAGAGATTGCATTGCCACTACAAACATCTGCAGTACGACAATAATGTAAGCAGCTAACCAAACTGGCAATCGTTTATCATGTCGTGTCTAGTCATTTCTCCATCACTGCTCGGCTGACGGCTGGCCTGTCATTGGACCAGTTAAGAGTAATAGTGCTGGTGTAATCTTTATCTGTATATGTGTCTGTTTATACTACATTAAATAGTAGTTATTAAAGCTCTCAGTTTGTGGTCCGGGTACATAGAATAAGACTAGTCCACGTGATAGCTATGGATAAACAATTAGAGTAATTTCCTCCTGTATGGTTGAGTAGTTACTGCAGCCACACTGTGTCGATCCATACTGGCATGGTCTCCTGAGCACAGTTATGATTTCTTTTGCCATGCCGTGCGCTGAATTAAAACTAGAAAGCATGTCCTGTTGACACAAAGAGACACAATGGGACAGCGACAGTGTCCTGTACACAAAACAAATATAAAACAGTTTGGTTTATTGGTTTATTGATTGACAATTTCAACTTTTGGCTGAAATTAAGACTTCAAATTGCTATATTTATGAAACTGCAAAAAAACTATTTCCCTAAGAATGCTCATTCCTTTTTCCTCCTTATAATTGCTCTTGAATTCCCACATGCTAATAATCTCAAGTGGGTCAGCCCCAATGACTGCGTGGTCATGGATGCTCAGGCTCATGATTAGCTAGCAAAAATAGCCTTCTGAAGAGAAGAAGAATTGGGAGGAGTGTTTTAAATAGTTTGATTTGTCTGGTTTTTTCCCCCTAAAACTGTTTTATTGTAGAAGTTTCCAAATCAGACATAGCATTTTAGGTGCAGAATTAGTTTTGAATTATTCGCAAATCTTCAGCGCAAGCAGAAAAAAGTTTATATATATAAAATGTGAACGTTTTGTCTTCAACTGCCACAGTGTAGTGTATATGGCAGCCACAGATGTATTATCTTACCCATTAAGAAGTGCAGAGGATTCTCCTCATATTTCTTAACTACAGTTCCCATGAAGAATTTGCTGCCAAAAAGGTCAGGGGACATGAATGTGCCATATTTAGCCATGCCAATCTCATAAGGACTGAACTCCACCCAATCTGTCAATCAAAACACACCACAATTAGCACACTTTCTGCACAATGGTTTTAAGCCTCAATGAAGGTCATGGTGCTATCTGTTACTTGGTCCTTTTTCTTCACTCCATTCATCGCCTGAGCACATAACGTGTGTGTGAATTCCAGCAGAATGCAGTGTTGTGTGTGGAGTGATTGGCAGGGCTGCTCAGAAAAGAGATTTAGCTGTTGGTGGATCAGGTTACGCTTTGATGTTTTCTACGCAGGAATATTTTAGCATCAGGATGACATGGGAAGAAAGAAAATTATAACGCAATTACACTTCCAGTTGTAATAAAAACCAATAAAAGTGCTATAATGATATGGGCTTGGCTGCTAATATGACTTCCTGCACACCCCATATTGTAATGACGCACTGGTGTACGACATCTGAGAGCTATACACGTGCTCCGATGCCTTCCGTATCGAATTACGCAGTCATCACAATGCCTGGGCTAAAAAGAAAACAACTGTGAGGATTGTGTATTTGACAGTGATCCATCTGGGTGTCCCCTGACTGATTGATCACACATTAAGTAGCTGGAATGTAACTGGTTCTGTCTTTGCAGTTTAGCAAGGGAATGCATTATAAATAGAAACACTACTTGTTCTGTCGTAACAGCTAAAATGCCTCCTATTATATCCTAAACATACAGTGAATTTAAGCCAGTGTTTCAGCATGTACGCCTTTACAGTTTCTTCTCAATCCTGTGCTCTTCAGCGATCATTTGCCTAGTGGAAAGGTTGTGGTAATGTGGTGTGTTGTTGAGAAATGTGCATATGTAAAATAATTGTACTGCACAAAATAGGCCACGTGTTTAATGCAAAGCAGCATGCAAACACATTTGCATCCGTCGACACCGTGACGTCCCGACACTAAAGGCGCTGTACCTGCAATTTGCATACAAACAATAACCCTCATACACACAAAAACACAAAAACACACAAACAGGCTTACCAGCGAACATGAGCTCGGACACATCTGGTTTGACGTGCAGGCAGGTAAAAAGTGGCAAAGGAGACTGCGCTTCATTAATTTTCTCCTGCATCTCACTCAACTTAGAGTCCATCCTCTGCACAGAGTCAGATCGAGAAAGAGATACAATAACACATATGCATCTACACCTTAAGTATACAGAACTAAAGCACATGTATTGTAAATAATAAGTAAAATTAGACTGTTGAAATTATAGTGAGACTATATTGTTACAGTTGGCTTCATACGTACAGCAGGAATAAGTGTTTCTCCGATAAGCATGCCAAAGATGTCGGCAAAGGTGACAGGCTGGCCACTAGCCTTTTTGGTCCACAGAGCCTGGACATAGTTGGTGATGTGCTGCGGCAGGAGCAGGCGGAGAGGGTTGCTGCTCACGCTCTTCATTAGCTCCTGATTAATCTGCTCTGGTCCTTTCTTAGGGAACTCCGGGTGAGAGTACAGCGTAGACATGTACCTGGAACACACAGATGTGTTAACAAGGAGCTGCAGGGATGGAGGCTGGATGGAGATGAATGGCTGGATGGATGCATTTATGTCCTCTTTTATGTCAGCAACTTTCATATCAAAGCAGTAGTTGAGACAGTAACACTCTGATGTGCTAAATGGCCGCCACTTGGTAAAAACACATTCTGTAAGAACGGGTTAAACAGAAAAAACAACATGCGAGAAGTTTCCAAGGACATTTAAAGGTTAATGACATGTGTCACTTAAAATCTTATCCACCGCAGGACAGTATTGTGGAATGATGCAGAATGTACCATGTGGAGCCTGAGAGGCCAGCGATGTATGTTGCACAGTCCAGAACTCCTGACTCATACAGTGCCTTCATGACCCCTGAGAAGCCGACCATCGCCCTGAACCCACCACCTGATCCTACCACAGCTATGACAGGGACCTGCACAGACACAAAATGATATTACAAATGATATAATAATGATATTTTTTGCCTTAACTCTCTTCTGACCACACTGGGGAAGAGCTCAAGTGTTTATAGCATAGTTTCATCCACTTATTCAAGCACTGCTCTATATACTAATAGTATTGCTGGTGCTCAGCAGCAGATTTGAATGTATCCTGCATTTGTACGCCGTGTGTTTCAGGTCTTTTACTTCATATACGTGCAATGAGTTAATGCAAACATTCATGTATTTGTTACACACGTGTTACACTAGTGCTGGTTTTTCCTCCCACATACATTATTTTCAATTCAGTTTTATTTCTATAACAGTTTTAAGAATGGACAATATCACAAAGCAGCTTTATATAAACAGATTTAAAATTTATCCCTAATGGCGAGGAAAAACTCCCTGAGACAATGTGAGGAAGAAACCTTCGAGGGGAAGCAGACTTAAAAGGGAACCCATCCTTATCTGGGTGACACCGGATGTGAAGTGCGATTAGCTTTAAGTCTATAATAATGTGTGAAGTTATCCACTGAATAATCAATGAGACTTGAATGCAGACTGTTTTCAGTAAGTACAATCTTAGGCCTTCCAAGTGACACCATCCACAGTCATCTTTAGGGTAGGTGTGTGTGTGATACCATCTACAGTCATCTTTAGGGTAGGTGTGTGTGTGATACCATCTACAGTCACCTTTAGGGTATGTGTGTGTGTGATACCATCCACAGTCATCTTTAGGGTATGTGTGTGTGTGTGTGTGATACCATCTACAGTCATCTTTAGGGTATGTGTGTGTGTGATACCATCTACAGTCATCTTTAGGGTATGTGTGTGTGTGATACCATCTACAATCATCTTTAGGGTATGTGTGCGTGTGATACCATCTACAGTCATCTTTAGGGTATGTGTGTGTGTGATACCATCTACAGTCATCTTTAGGGTATGTGTGTGTGTGATACCAGTCACAATCATCTCACAGCAATCTTTAGGCCCCATGTGGGGCCATCCTCAGGAGCAGCGAGTGATTCACAGGTGAAGAATCCTTTTTCCTCCCACACAAAATTGCCCACAAACATTAAAAGAAGAAGAAGAAGAAGAAGAAGAAGAAGCCTTTATTTGTCACACCTACATTACATTACAGCAAAATTATCTTTTTCACACATCCTTGTGAAATGCTTGTTATAAAGTTGGGGACAGAGTTCAGGCTCAGCCTTGATACTGCAGCCCTGGAGCATAAAGGGTTAAGGCCTTTCTCATGGGCACAACAGTGGCATCTGTGCAGTAATGGGGCTTGAATCCTGACCTTCTGATCCTTCTGTTCCCTAGGACAATAACTAGAAAACTAAGCATTGCTGCTTTAGCCTGGTTTGGTGCAAATGTTAGCCTCACAGTGTAGGTGTAGATGCCACACAATATAAAAGTGACTACAACATGCAAATCCATAAATTACAGACTAATGTGCGACATCTCAGCACTCTGACAGTCAGTTTATTATTTTTACAGACACATAGACACAGTGTAAGCAAAAAAGTTTGTAAACCAGAGAGACATTCTAATGACTCAGAGTTAGGTAGGAGTGTGCTCAGAAGTATGTAGGGAGTGGGGGTCTGACTATCTCCTAATGCAGGGCCTAATTTAATTTGCATGGCCAAGTGTCCAAGTTACATAATCTCTTGCGCAATCTGGTCATCTCTCACTTCCGGAAATCAGAACCGCTACACTACGCCAGCATAAGCACTAAAACCGATTCAAGAACTGCCAAACGATTGTGAAATCTCACTCTGTTGGAAGCTTTTCACGACGCCGCAATATAACATAACATATCATGTTCTTTGCTGTTGTTTTTTCAAACCGATCTGTTTAGAGGATATTCTGAACTAATTGTCTGTTTACCAGCAGAATCAAGAGAATCAGGGTGTAGTTTCTGAAATATTGCACAATAGCTTTAAACTGAGGTCTTTAAGCACCATTCTAGGCATTGCCGTATCAACTCTCACACAGCTATCTCAGGAACATGTTTCCCCTCACGTGTGTGTGGGTTTCACTCTACTGTCAAAAATGACCACCGCATACATGTTAGTTTCTGCTTGACCTCAGAACTACAGACAAACTTTCAGTAAATTCATAACGTGGCTTAGCGGCCGACTTAGTGACTTTAATCACTGGAGATAATTTCCTATCAGCTTTTATAAATTATATTAATTTCCACGCAGTACCGTGAACTTTGAGAGGAAAACGTGTATGTATAGGTCAGTAAGCTAAAGCTCAGAACAGTAGTGTCTGCCTTTTTAGGCTTTTATGCATGTTTAATAAACCATGACAATCAGTTTTTAATGCCAAAAGTGGGTTAGTAAAGCAAAGAAAATGAGAAAAAATGAATACACATGAATGATATTTTGAGCTTGAATATAAGGGGACACTGTACAATTTAATTTTAACACAGAACTTTTTTGGCTGTTTAAGAAAGCCAAGCTTCCCACGGAGGAAATAGCAGCTCTGAGTCTTTTCCTGTGACATCTATCGAGGGTGGAGTATGCTCATGCAGCCTCTCTCTGGCAAATATTTGTCTGTTATAAACTTGAAAAATTACAGCTACTTATGCGACTTCTATGAACATCGTATAAGCGTTCTAGTATGATCTAGCCATATGCTGGTTCTGGCAGCAGTTTATTTTATGTTGTGTTTATTTCTTGCTGTTTGGTTTATTAGCCTACTATAAACAGTGCTTAGTGTCTGCTTCTCAGCCTGTTAATCTGAGTATGACATTAAAAAATTGTCAAACACGTTGTGAATAATTTTATAGTACTAATCGTTTTTGATTTGGAATATACATGCTTTCTAAGAGTCATAGCTTCAGCAGACCTTTTGGTCCAAGACTGATAACAATAACAGAAAAATGCTGTTGCTTAAATGGCTAAGGCAGGAGTGATATTTACAACTTGTTCTTAAAAACAATTAAAATTTTTACAAATGAATCATTTATTCATTGCACTTGCATTGCGTTGCTACGGGTTATTTTATGTGATCCACCTTGCAAGTATGAAGTTATAAGTAAGCATTACGATGTACCGTGTTGTACACAAAACTCTGATATTATAATACCGTCTATTGTAAACAATAACATATTTGCATATTGGCCTGACTAGGCAGGCTGTAATGAAGTCTGTTTTCAAATTATGCAGCCATTTAGGTGGCAACACAGAGGTTGTGGTGCTCATGCCAACGCACGACGCAGAGTGTTTGTGTAATGGTGTAATGTACCTCCTGGGAGCTAGAAGGCAGGAATCGAGGCTTCTCCATGTCCAGCAGTTTCTTGATAGCTAGCATGACCTGCTCTCTTCTCCGCTGCCTATACAACTTCTCTTTGTCACACAGGGCAAGACTAAAGCGCAGGTCAATAGCAGAACTGGAAACAAGCACAGAGACACCATGCTAATGTGATACTAAGCTTCGTCAACGTATATAATACAGGAAGAAACAATGTCTGAGTTTTAAAATGCCAGACTGTGTACAAAAGAAAGGAAAAGCAGAAGAGGCTTACAAACCCAAAATGAACTCCTTTTAATGGTTTCCTGGGCTTGGCTACCTAAATATAGCTGCTTATTCATATGGGACAGGTTTAGACCAGAGAGCTGTTCAAGATGAATGAACACGCACAAGCCGGTTAGTTCTGACACAAGAGCTGTGTCATAGCTGCAAACTCATATGTTATGCCATTTGTATTATTCCGGATGTTATGTCATGTATGCCACTGCTACAAGTAGGCACATAAAATGATAAAATGAGTGAAGAAAGTGGATTAAAGTCATTAAAATCTAGAGGCAAATTAGAGGTGCCAATCCGGAGAAAAGGAGAAACTCTGTACAGATAGTAACCTGAGATGAGCCGACGCTACCCACTGTAAATCCCGCAGAGTGCTACAATTATTTCAAAAATCAAAGTATAATTAAAGAGGTAGTGTGTTCCCAACAAATCCGCATCACGTGGCCAGTGCCGGACACTAATGACACACGCTGACCTATGACATTCCAGACATAATGACACAGTGAACCAAAACAAACAAGATTTTATATTTAGATTACAACAAATAAGTAAATAAAGAAACCTGGCTGAGTGAGCAAACAGCTGTCGCATTCAGTGGAATACGTACCAAACTTCCAGACTGAGCTCTAAGAACACTTTGGTGGTCTGTTGGAACAACACAAAGACACTCTATTAGTCTGGCATGGATCACTGTTCATTAGCTGTTAATGTGCTAGCAAAGCAGAAGAAGGAAGGGAGGGAAGGAGGAAGGAAGGGGAGGGGGAGATAGGAAAGAAAGAAAGAAAGATACATTGCTTGCTAAGGTTCTTACTTTTCCTATAAGAAATGGCACCAGTTCCTTTTGTCCCACTTTGAGTTTGGAAATGGAATATGACATCATACCCAGTGTCTCATCCATCACATAATTAGCATCCATTAACGTCACCTGAAAACATTGCATTATATATTAGTAGAACTGCATTGTTAAAGCTCAGGAGCTGTCAGGAGTTGTTCAAAAGGCCTTCAGCAAAGCTGTTAATGGCTACCTCCAGAACATTGTCCTGGTTTGGGTCCAGTATGAACTCGAAGCTTTCATTCCACTCAGGGTTGATGTCATTATCAATGTGCTGTGTCCTCTTCCTGCTCTCAGGCGCCGTGGGAATGAAAAGCTCCACGTAGGGGTCCGGGGTGTCCACTACACACAAACGTATGGAAGTACAGTGAGGCCACAAATAACCAAGGCTCTACATATTCTATTCATCTACATGTTGCTGCATCAGTTGCTCTGAGTGTTGCAGCGCTTTGAGTTACAAGTATTTAACGCCACATATGGAGAATGCTGAATATTTGATGTGAAAAGATATTAGCATTTAACCACTTAAATAATGTTCCACAACTCACACAAGTCACCCAGAGCTCCTTTGGTGACATTTTCTGCACGCAGCACTTTCACTTTGAACTTGTGGGAGTACTGCTGCTCTACCTTAAAGGCAGAAACAGACACAATTATGTCAAATGATATTTCTAATAGAATAATTACATCATATTTCAGTAAGTTCTTATTCTTACTGCAGTGTACAGTAAAACAAACAGTCAATATTAGCTGTTAATATTTTGTTAATCTGCTAAGAGTTGTTAGCTATTCTTAATTACACTAATGCATTAAACCACTACTAACTAATAAAACCGCACATCCTTAGTGCCCTCTGATCTTTACTTGACACACTGCTTGTGATAAATACTGAGAACATTCACTCACTGAGTTGGTTTTACATTTTTATTTAATATTTTCAAAATAAGCTATTTGTGATTCGTTTATTTCAGGGGGGTTTTGCATGTAAAATATCTTGGCATTTTGTGTGTCTGAACCCAGTTACTATCACCTGATATTTAGGTACTATAATTTTGACAGTACTGGTGGAAATAACAAAGACAAATAACAAAGGCAGACCATCAGTTTATTTTCCAGCAAAATCATTTCAACAAATGTGTTATCGGTTATAACGTATGCATCAATAAGAAGCACTGGTTAAAAAGTCTGTGCAGCATGATTCACCACTCATGTGAATGCTCAATGTTTAGACCTTGCTAGAGAGATCTGTGGGCAGTTCAACCAATCTTCTCTGTTTCACATCAGAAACCTCACATCTTTCGGTACTGTGCAAAAAAATGGCATGTAAAGACAATCTCTGATGCAAAGACGATTTCAGAAGAACGAAATGAAAAGTTTTCATGCAACAAATAAACGAGCATAAATAGCAGCAAATGAGATCGAATCAATATTTGGTCTGACAACCGTCTGTCTTATAACACTACAATCAATCATCTAACATAAGTGGGAGCTCAGTGGTTAAGCTGTTAGACTTCTCATCGGAAGGTTATGAGTTCAAATCCCAGCACTGCCAGGCTGCTACTGCTGGGCCCTTCAGCAAGGCCCTTAACCCTCAACTGCTCAGTTGTATAAATGAGATAAATGTAAGTCGCTCTGGATAAGGACGTCTGCCAAATGCTGTAAATTGAAACATACTGTATGTTACCATTCAGTTTTAGAAGAAAAGCAACTAATTGTTTTTTCCAACCATGCCATATTTCTTTGGTGCCATTGCCATCTCACTTGCCTCAATAATGTTTTTAAACTGAGATATGATCTATTAATTAATATCTTCTTCTTTAACAACAGACAACAAAATCTCTGTAACTTTTTTTTTTTTTTTTTGAAATGAGATAAATCTAAAATTTTCCACTGACAATAATCATTTAACTATATTAATTGGCTTATAATCATTTAATGGGTTCCTAAAACGTTTGGTGTGTCATGAGAATTAGGCTGAGCTGAAGCGTTCCAGAGGCTGCATTATCGCCGTGTGTAAATGAACTGGGGCACGCAGCTGCTGATGTGTGTGATCACAGCTGTAAAAGCGCGGATGGTGCGTATAAAGAACAGACTCATCACTGACACAGACACGCAGTAATCAAGAACAAAGCATAATGGAAAAAGTTTTATTTGATTAACATTATCTTAACTGATACAGGTTAATTTTGAACTATTATTTGGGTTAGATGTTGAATTTAGGTAATTATTGTATTATTATTATTATTATTATTATTATTATTATTGGCTTTTATACTTTGTGTGTTTCAAAGTTGCAGCTGTTTGAGTTTGTAAGAAATTCATCAAAGCCCTGTAAAAACTCTTGTTTATTTTAGACCATAAAAAATTATATTAACAGATTATTATCGATTATTGCATTTTTATTTCCTTAACACCTGTATCTACATCCATTATAGTATTATACGTTATACATCAAGACATCAGATATCCCATCCTTGCATTAGTTTATGAAGGAAGCTCAGAGGAACCCAAAAGATTCATATAAGCATTCATGGACATTACTGGACTGTCTTCAGTAGTGCCAACTGTCTGGCATTCAAATGGTTTAACCACACATAAGAGTTACGTAAGAGTTACATAAGCCTTCTACAATGCAGAAGAGCTCAGCGTGGTAATAATGTATCAGCAAAAAAAATCATATCGCTAAATATAAATATAAATGATATACAGTACGTATTTATCACTAAAATTTTTATCACTAAATAAAGTGCAATTCACGACAAAATGTAAATAATTATTTCTCACATGAAAACAATCAGGCATGGATTCTGTGTTTAGAAAAAAAGTACATAAGTACATATACAGTTATAAAAAAAAAAGTACATCATCTCTGCTAATGTTTTTTTTTTTTTACAAGTGCAATAAATGGAAATGTGGTTGACATGAGATATGTTTAAATACTGAATCCATTAACTGAGTTGCTTTTACATTTTAATTTAACATTTTTAAAATAAGCTACTCGTGTTTTTATTGCACTTTACTTGGCAAGTCGTAACTTGGACCAACTATTTATTTTTAGAAGTCACTTAAAAACCCAGATTTTTGATGGGTGTTATATCCTCAAGCAGGTAAAATGGCATGGCATCAGTTACGTCTTTCCAGCTCTTACTTATTTTCTCAACAGGAGTGCCCTTTTCAAACGCATTTGTTTACTTCACTGCTGTTCTGGCTGTGATGAGTTCACGTACACTCCCCATGCTATCTGGATGTCAGAACACTCTTTGGCCTGCTTTCCTGGTGGTTAAATAAATTCGTCGTGTTTCGTCGACGTGCCAATCTCGCCTTTGTACACTCACCGTCCACTTTAATAGGAACAGTTATCTAATCAGCCAATCATGCGGCAGCAGCACAAGGCATAAAATCATGCAGATGCAGGTCAAGAGCTTCAGGTAATGTTCACATCAGACATCAGAATGAGGAAAAGTGTGATCTCTGTGACTTTAACAGTGGCATGGATGTTGGTGCCAGATGGGCTGCTTTGAGTATTTCAGAAACTGCTGATCTCCTGGGATTTTCACACACAACTCTAGAGTTTAAGCAGAATGGTGTGAAAAACAAAAGAGAGGGCAGAGGAAAACGGCCAGACAATAAAGTGACAGGTGAGTGTATATTTCGCAAAACAATCACTGTGCCAGCTGTTTAAACCCAGTTCCATATAACCGATAATTAATTTTTTCCTCCGTGTTATCAGCCATGCTATTGTGTCGCTAAACAAATCGAGGAGGAAATGTAAGCTAAAAGAACCGCCTACTCTTATTATTGGTTTGTTGCTATGTCTGTCAGAGAGTGTGCGAGCTGTAATAGCATATAAAACGTGGTTTATAAAACAACTTGAGATGCCATGTCTGAGCTTTTTTAGAGTGCAACTGACCATTTTTTTTTATTATCATGATATAAGTGATCTCTCTGTAAACACAGATTGTGGAGACATTTTAATCGCTCATGATTTAAGATCATCATATCGCCCAGCCCCAGTGCAATGGGCTATAAAAGTCAAACAAAAAACTAGGAGAAACATCTGCACATGTTTGGGCTGCAGATGAAACAAACCTGGTCTACAAACCATTTCATGCGACATGCAGTGTGCTGGTCTGCTATGTCCAACTATTCTTTATTAGCTCTCGGCAAAGCTTGTCTGACATACTGATGGAGGTCTGATATATCTGCACCATATTCACACATTAAACTTAAAACTGCTTTTGACCAGCAACCGTCACGAAAGATACGCTGCGGTTTTAACACCTTCTGATTTGCATGGGAGAGGTTAGTGCAAATGGCCTTTTATTATAAAAGTGCACTTTTTTTGCAACAAAGAGGATTATTATAAGATAAGTATAGTTTTGTGGCACTTACAATGATGTACTGATAAGGATCAACGGCAGACATAGTGGTGTTTTACATGGGGTTGATCAGGACTGGCTGACGATCCCCTCTGATCCGGCCCGCTGATGAAGAAATCTTGTGGGAGTAGGAATTCTCATCTAGTGTACACACAAGACTAGTTAATCCATCTGTGATGGTGAGACCAGGGTGATTTATGAGACAGGAATTACACGTCTAAACTGAAATTGTACTCTGATTACAATAAATACAAAAATGTTAGGAAGGAAAGTCAGTCTATATTAAAATGGCAATCATGACGTCGTAAATAATATATAAGCATTACGCAGCCACTGACCAACAAGGTCAATATCCTAGGCTAAGTGTGTGTGTGTGTGTGTGTGTGAGAGAAAACAACAAAAGAGGAAGTGTGCAACTAAGAAAACTAAGATAATGGTGATATTGGTCAGAAGAAAATGTACTCATTAGGTTCACATTGAACTCCATGACTAAGCTGAATGCATGAAGCTTCAACAAGTGTTAAACAAGTGTTAAATTAGTAATTCCACTGGTCCTGGTTTACTCTGTACAGTTACATTTTTCTCAACTCTAACACACCGGCCTTAATGAAATTACGTAGCTGCTGAGTTTGATCAGGTATGATAGACCAGGGAAAACAACAGAATACGCAGACACAGGGCAGAGCAATTCTGTGTCTAGGCTTTTGGAACCAATCATTCAATTTAAAAGTGAGTTTAAAGGCAACAACTTTAAAAGTTAGAACTTCAGGAGATGCCATCTGAATCATGATGATGGCATTACTCTCTCCTGTTAATCAGACTGACACTAACCAATCATGGGTATGTGTGAGCTCATTAATGCAGGAGGAAGCAGTTAGCACTTTCCTCCAAGTGTGTATAGCTACACTGTGACTTAGCATGAGCAGCAGTTTTTTTTTAAAAAATGGAATGTCGGGCTTCATGTTTATCTGAGGAAGCACATGCTAGCCTTTATCTTCCTCAGTTAACAGCTGGCGGCCAATAAGGGAAAAGCTAGCTAGAAAAAGGGAGCCAGCAAATGACCAAACTGAAAGAAAATGGGTTAAACCATAAAAAAAAGTAGAATGTACTGTACTGATGACTATCGTAAGTCACAGAGATTATGAAGAGAATAAACAGTCACTGACTGTCATGATGAGTGATTTCTCATATCATTTTAAACAAAAAAGTATTAATTCAATGCAATGCTGATTATTCATTCATTTAAAAAAAAGGCAATCTCTTTCAGCAATCTACTTCTTTCAACAATCTCTTTGGATCCTGCTTCGTCATGTCCCCAAGCTATGACCCCTGTGGCTTCCCATTTTGGGTAATTAACCATTTCCCTTCTCGATCTTTCTTAAAAGTCACTTTTCAGGAAGGTAATAAAATAATTCGGAAAGTACCAGCTGGCAAAGATTTATCAGTCTGACCATCTCAGCCTATGTTTTGACTAAGATGGATTTACCAAAAGGAAAAAAAAATTTAATCACTCAAATATTTCCCAGGCTCTCACTTGGCCCCCCTGTTTACTCAGGGCCCTCAGGATCATCCGCAACTTCCTTGACTTTACTGGAACCCGTGAGCTGACAGTTTATGGTGATATAACAATCATTTGATGCACGTGAACGTGAAATCATTGCGCATATGAGTGAGAGACCATGTCTGAGACCATAGGGTCCTAATCCTAGTCCTAGTCCTGGAGTTCTAATCCCTGTCCTCTACAATTTTAGTCTTTTCCCACCTGATTCACAGCTAAAGTGTGTTTGTGTGTGTGTGTGTGTGTGTGTGTGTGTGTGTGTGTGTGTGTGTGTGTTAGAGCAGGAAAAGCACTAAAATATGCAGATACTCCAGGACCAGGGTTGGGAACCTGGGTTCTAGAGATGTCCATGCCAAACTGTACATAGCAGTGAAAATGCTCAGGCTATACATTAGAAGGAAATGATGATGAAACAGCCTGTTCATTTAAAGCATCCCAGCAGCTGAAGTAGAACTGGAGTTATTTCCGAGTTGAACACAGAGCATCCCACAAAACTACATCCAAAACTCAAACGCACTATCCTGACCAATAATGCATTAGGCACACTTAATGACTTGATGCAGCGTTTCTGTTTGCAAACAGTAAAAGGAACCTCGAACCTCGGGCCTACAAATGTGCAGATATATGGAGCACAAAGCGTTCCGGGTTTCATAATCCTCGCACAGGCCTGTAACTCTCTAGTTACTCTCTAGAAACTTGCAACACTGACAGAGCGACCTTCCCCTTCCTCCCCGCTGTGCCTGTCAAACTACTGCGAGCTCCTACTCTCCACTCCTCACAGCTGGAGCAGTATGCAAGCACAAACAGTGTACTCACCCGAAGATGTTATCAGCAGTGCGCTGTCCTAGAAAAACGCCTCGCGTTTGTCCTGCACCCGAGCGCGCGCTTCGGTGCGATCATGATTTGAGGAACAGGAGGAGGTGCTGGAGAGCGCTGGCTTTTCCTTCTGCTAATAAACACGCCCCCTAATCACAAAATACCTTCCAGTGCACACAGCGTCGAGGAAATCCTTTCCTTTCGGCTTTCCGTGCAGTGCTTGGACTGCTGCACACGGGTTGAGGAGAAGGCGGAGGAAACAGCGTTCCCAGTGTAAACTCCACGTTTGAATGAGAATACGCACTTTTACACCTGAACAGCAAGGTCTAAGTTGTCTTCATGGCAATAAGACTTGGCATGTAAGGAGAACTGTAATGTGTCATTTTTTCCACTAGGGGGAAACCTAATACCACTGCTTTATTATAATGCTTCTATAATGGCTTTATTAGTACTATGAGCTAATTTGTTAAGGTGTAGAAAACCTCGTTCTCAGTCAGACACAGCTGTGCTTCCTCGTGCAGTATGTTCATTCTGCCATCAGGGCTGTAGCTGCAAGTGTGGCACAGGCTGGCACCTGCTCCTGCCTGCCACCGAAATTCCCACCTCAACTCACCTTACATCAAATTTCTAAAAGATGTTTCTCTTTTGCACTTAATGCAGCCCTAATGAATCATATCATAACATACTGTGTTCATTTAAAACACTGGTGTGGTGATGTGGGTATTTGGAACCAGAGAACAACTATTACGCCAGTTAAAGGTGCATTAGGTAAGACACTGGAATGAGTCCCGCCCATCTTCACGAAGCCCCGCCCCCACGATTTTAGGTGGCCCAGGTGACTGACAGGAGGCGCATCCAAACACAAGCAAGGATTCCAGACCGGAAGTCAGTTTTCTAAACGGGTTTTCTCAGCGACTCAATAAACTTTTGCTGAGGACACGGCTTAACCCAAAGGTTTATTTATTTATTTTTTAATGTTCTACATATCTTCCAGGTTATTTCTACAAGTAAGGAATTAAATAAAATCGTCTACTGCAGCTTTAAGTAATACTATTGCCCCAAGGAACTAATATACTGCATACGCATCCCTGTAATATACATACTTAGTTGTTGCCACCCTGAGGGAGTTCTTACCCCACCTTGTTGCCACCCCATGTCTAAAACCCTGTTAGCTGTTATTATAGTTAAATCAGTAAAAGTTCTACCCCACGTGTGGTTTTTATTTACCTTTATGAATGCTTAAATCAGTGCTGAGTTCCTCATAGGTGAGGATGCTAAACTGGCTAAACTACATCAACATCAACTACATCAAAAAAAAAAAGAGAAAAAAAGCCCATTTTACTGGCATTTCTCTCATTACTGTTTTGTGCTCGTTTTCCATGCAAAATGACCTGCAAGCTATTTAATGCTATCTGAAGTATAATCGTGTGAAAATCTGAAAACAAAATGTGCGCTTTGTTTGTTTTTACTGTAAGGAATTTTATTTTCATGCTGATGTTTAGCTTATGAACACTCCATACCTTTTCGTGCTTCAATCAGGATTTTTCTAATCATTTTTATTTTTACTGTAAACATATTTTTAGACATGCCTCCGCCATAAAATAATCTTGTTTCCATTTTTTTTTATACATGAATACTTTTTCACTACTCCAAACCAGTTCCAGTGACGCAGAATGCATCGCACGAAGTTGCCAAATTTTCCGTCTTTTTCCGAGTGTGTTTGATTTCCTTCTTCCCTTTGACACCAGGTGTATTTACTCACTCAAACAGTGTCTCTAATCTCTAGGGCTTCCGAGTTGGAGTTGCGCGCTCGAGCCCTGAGTCATCACGGAGTTTCCGCCGTCGCGCAAACCTTTCATTTGACCGACGCACTGTCTAAGTATCGCCAGAGACCTTGGCTCGATCACAAATGCTCCTCTACTGTCCATAGCGGCCACTACAGAGGGCGCGCGAGGCGTCCTTTCGCACTTCTGCGTAGTGCGCTCACGGAGGGAGCAGGCAGCCAGTTGGTTACTGAGCGTCTCGGTTGCGTCACTTTAAGTATAAAAGCTACTTGCTCAACCAAGTTCATTCACTCACAGATTTCAGGTGGCGTGGAAACAATTGAAAGTGCAACACACCAGAGCACTGGGATGTACACCACCGGATTGTTCCTTCTTTTATCCCTGGGCGTCCTGGCTTGCGAAGGAGGTGGGTTGACACTAAACAGACTAAAATCTCAATTTAATTCTAGCCTCTGATATGATCCATGTAGAGAATAATGCTGTGTTAAACCTAGACAGCCATGTGTAACTGAATAACTGGAATGTATTGGTGTTGTGTGAAGTGATGCTCTGTTTCATCCAATATTGTACCAAAAAAACCAAAAAACAAAAGGGAATAACCAGTAATTTGGTATTGATTACAGCCGACCCTTGCTGCTCGCAGCCATGCCAGAACCGTGGTGTGTGTACAGCTCTTGGTCAAGACTCTTATGAATGTGACTGCACACGGACTGGGTATTACGGGCAAAACTGCACAACTCGTAAGTAGAAATGGTTTGTGGTATTGAAAAAGCAAGATAAACAAGATACTCGTTAAAATTAAGCAGGCTGCTCTTTAAACTGTCTTCAAATGTTTTTCTCAATAGCTGAATTCCTCACCTGGCTGAAAGTGTCTCTGAAACCAACGCCGAACACGGTGCACTACATCCTCACACATTTTAGAGCTTTCTGGAACATCATCAACAACATTCCACTTTTGCAAGACTCTGTCATGCGATATGTTTTAACATGTAAGTAGAAACCCAGAGGTCTAACAGTTCTTAGACCCTGAAGTATTTGAAGACTACTAATTACTATCGTTTGATGCTCTATTCAACATTGTCTTATCTCTTCATGCAGCACGTTCCCATTTAATTGAAAGTCCCCCAATCTTTAACGCTGACTATGGTTACAAGAGCTGGGAAGCCTATTCCAATCTATCCTATTTCACACGTACTTTACCTCCGGTTCCCAAGGACTGCCCAACACCTATGGGAGTTGCAGGTGAGCGTCACTATCCAAACCTGTTCTCTGGCATTTTTTGAGAGCTTATCAACAATCTCGTAGGAGCATTACATCACTGGCCTACAGCCCGGGGACAGAACTACGCTGCATGCATACCACAATGTGTTGAAGGGGTTTAGAAAAGCTTAGAGCTTAGCTTTTCACATACTAGAGGAAAGATATGCCTGACATCAGACTTAAGGCTTCTAAACACTTTCTGTAGCATGTATGTGTGTAGCCTTTGCCTTACTAATGTAATTTGATTCAACTCTCATGCCTGGTCTGTTGCAGGTAAAAAAGAGCTGCCTGATGTGAAGGTAGTGGCGGAGAAGTTCCTCCTCAGGAGGAAGTTTATCCCTGACCCACAGCGCACCAATCTCATGTTTGCCTTCTTTGCTCAGCACTTCACACACCAGTTCTTCAAAACTGACATGAAGAGAGGCCCAGCGTTCACTAAGGCCAAGAACCATGGGGTGAGTCTGAACCCTTCAGTAGCTTCGTCTCTAACTGGATGCTATTTGATGAGAGAGATTCTTTTTTTTCCCCTGTTTATCAGCTGTCATGTGACAATTGAAACATCTATCCACATCTTCCATAACTGCTATAATGTTCATTATTCAGGTTGATCTGAGTCACATTTATGGGGAGGACCTAGAACGTCAGCATAAGCTCCGGCTATTTAAGGATGGCAAGCTGAAATATCAGGTAGGGTTTTGCTTTCATGTAAACAATTAATAAGTAATGAAAACCACTAAAAACTTATACCACCATCTCTCTGACACTCTTATTACACTGGGCTATGTTAAATATTGATGACATGTTTCTTTGTAGATGTATTAGTTACTTTTTATTTGATTGATTTGTATTTCAGTATTTGCAATTGTATTCCCTTTGACTAGTCCACTGTCTTTATTTACGTTTTGAATGAGAATTTGTTCTTTTTAATCTGAAGTGGTGAAATGAACATTTTCTGGTCCTTTTTTTAGATTCTGAATGGTGAGGTTTATCCTCCCTCAGTCAGTGAGGTTCAGGTGGATATGCACTATCCACCTCATGTGCCTGAGTCTCATCGCTTCGCTGTAGGCCATGAAGCCTTCGGTCTGGTCCCAGGCCTCATGATGTATGCTACTATCTGGCTTAGAGAACACAACCGTGTGTGTGACGTTCTTAGGCAGGAGCATCCAGATTGGGATGATGAGAGGCTCTTTCAGACCACAAGACTCATCTTGATTGGTGAGGGAACTTCTGTTCAAAGAGATGACAGGAATGTGCTTTAGGTCCTTAAAAGAAAATTACTACCTTATTATGTGAAAAATATATGTGGTTTTCAGCTATTTCTAACCTTTACTTCCCTCTCTGCAGACAAAGCCCTATTATCAAATCCTCATATTTCATTCATATATTTCCTCCACAAAAAAATTTATATCCTCGTACTCATCTTTCAACCTTTGTCAGGCTTTACCGAGAAGATCGTGTGTGTGTGTGTGTGTGTCAGGTAAAATTTTTTGGAAGAACTCATGTGATTTCCTTTCTGTAGGTGAGACCATCAAGATCGTAATTGAGGAATATGTGCAGCACCTGAGCGGCTACCACTTGAAGCTTAAATTTGATCCAGAGCTCCTCTTTAACCAGCGTTTCCAGTACCAGAACCGGATCTCCTCTGAGTTTAATACCCTTTACCACTGGCACCCGCTCATGCCTGACGACTTCCACATCCAGGGTGAAGTCTACAGCTACAAGCAGTTCCTCTTCAACACCTCAATTGTGACGGACCATGGCATTAGCAACCTGGTGGATTCATTCTCCAAGCAGATAGCAGGCAGGGTAAGCAGTGTTTCCAACTGTAGTTCTGTTGTTTATGTAGACTACATAAAATTACCTTATGGGTTTTGATAATAAGTTTTGCTAAGTTCTCAAGCTAATAGTGAGCCTGGGCCAGGTTTAAGTCTAGGTTTCAAAATTTTCAAGATATTGGTTGTTTCAAGATATTTCAAGTTTACTGTAATACACAACACAAACATACAAACAATACCCCTGAGTTAAATTAGATTAGTCTAACTAAACAAGGCCCTATTTGGTTAGTCTAATCCATAAATTACTCTGAAGTAGTTTTATATCTCTGCATTGTATATTACAGGTGTCTTGGGTTACATGTGTTAGTTTTGTGATTAGTTGTAAAGTGTCCGTGGGTTTAAAATGGCAATATCTAAATTGAACTTCTTCTTCTTCTTCATTCGTTTTTATTATTCCGTAGGTCGCTGGTGGTCACAATGTCCCATCTGCACTGATGATGGTGGCAATGAAATCGATTGAGAATAGCCGACTGATGCGCTACCAGTCTTTCAATGCTTACAGGAAACGCTTCAACATGAAGCCCTATGCCTCGTTCCAAGAGATGACAGGTGAGAAGTAAATGCATTAAGTCTTATGTTAACATACGAGTCGGAAGATGCTTTTCTTCAAAACTCTCCTCAAATTATTTAAAGACATTTAAAACAGTTTACCTTCGCCACAAAGAGATTTACTCTACACTGGAGTAGACTGAGCCTGATGATCGATGTGGCCTGACTGCCTTGTATAATGCACTCTGGCAAACACAGCATAAACTATCAGTTTTGCTTCGCCTGTGTAGTCTTGCCTGCAGTCCAAAGGAAGCAAAAACTCTTCTGTCATCATGGAGCTTTTACATGTTGACTTACACATTATATATCAGATTAAAAGGTTTAAGTCTTCTAATGAGAGGATTTGAAGGAGATGATTCAGTATTCAAATTAGCACTGTTAACTCTCAGGCTTCGCCACTTCTGATGACAAATGTATATTGATAATTGATGTTAGTATGGAGACAAGTTTGGTCTTGAAGGCAGTTTTTACATTTTTTTTGTGCAGCATCACTAAATTATATAAATACCTCACATGACAATGTCAGTGCAAACTTGCTTTAATGAGAAAGCTGGTGGTAGTAGTAGTAGTGCTCATAGCCACATTAGCATTTTTAGGGGAAGTATACCTTTACCATATCCCCTCGGGATATTTAATTTAAAAAATCAGTCAGTATCGGCGGACTGGATGGACTAACAGAGCTTATTATACACTTCAGGTGATAAGGAAATGGCAGCGGAGCTGGAGGAGCTGTATGGAGACGTTGATGCTATGGAGCTCTACACTGGCCTGCTTGTTGAAAAGCCACGGCTCAATGCCATCTTCGGAGAGACCATGGTGGAGATGGGCGCCCCATACTCACTGAAAGGCCTCATGGGAAACCCCATCTGCTCCCCCGAATACTGGAAGCCCAGCACATTCGGTGGTAAAGTTGGCTTTGACATCGTCAACACGGCGTCGCTGCAGAAGCTGGTATGCAGTAATGTCAAGGGGCCTTGTCCTACTGTGTCTTTTCACGTGCATGATGTAAAGGACTCAGTACTCACGACAATCAACGCAAGCACAGCGAACTCAGGTACAAAAGATGTCAACCCAACAATTCTACTTAAAGAGCGGACCGCCGAGCTCTGAAAAACCACTACTGTGATTGATTCTTGATAGGAATCAGCATTTAAAAACCGAACTGTTAATATAGCGTTTATTTATTTATTTATTTATTACATATTTATTTTATTTATTTCATGTAATAAGATCGATTTTATTGTATAAGAAATGCTGTATTTTAAATGAATAAATCTTTGTAAATCTATAAATATTTCGATATCAGAATCCGATTCATGTTTTATTAGCCAAGTACATTATAGTGTGGATACAAGGACACAGACACCTGTACTACAACACATACTTGCTGTGTACAGCAGTGGACACTATATACAACTATTTTACTGTAAGGAAAATGAAGAATATTGCACAACAATATCTGACAGGAAAAAACTCTGCTAACTGCCCGTTCTCAAGTTTATTTAGGAAATACTTGTTCAGACTAGTCTCACTGCATGTGAAAAGGAGGTATTCTGATATCTGATGGTTTAAAATGCACAATGATTTGGGGCAAAGGGTTGGAAAGATTTTTTTTTTCTGCTCACTTCCTGGCTCTGGAGGTGAACAGGTCTTTGAGGGGAGGGCAAGGTTTCCTCCTAGGAGCCTTTTAGTCGACCTGACAAAACACTGCATTCTGTTCAGGGTCGAGTTTCCCAAAGCATCGCAGCACAAAGATCAGTTCAATGAAATTTTATTTGTATAGCACTTTTAACAATGGACCTTTTCCCAAAGCAGCTTTAGAGAAATATATAAATTTTAAATTGAAAGCAAGCCAGAAGTGACAGTGGCGAGGAAAAACTCCCTGAGACGATATGAGGAAGAAACCTCGAGAGGAACCAGACTCAATAGGAAACCCATCCTCATCTGGGTGACACCAGATAGTGTTCTATAACTGTGTACTATAGGACAACAGGAACTTATGAGCTTATGAGCAACTTATGAGTATGAGAGTATCAGAGTCATTTCTGAATTCATTATAGTTTTCGCTTTAGAGTCTATTGTATCGAACTGAAGTTGTCAAATGTTCAGTAATGGAGACTTGAGTGCAAATTGTTCCTAGCAATTGCAGTCCTAAGGATATCCAAGGAAGAACATCCACGGTCATCTTTATTGTTTCTGTGTGGTACCATCCACAGTAAGAGTGAGAGAGAGAGAGAAGATCATCATTAAGGGTAGCACAAGCATCACCACGACCAGTCTCTCTCCTAGTTTAGATGTTTCTTAAGCTTTCAATGCTTTGGGGAAACTCAGCCCAGGTCATTACTGGTTACAGAGCCACAGCACACTGTTTCTGTGAGGACAGACTCACCGGTCGCTGTGTCACTGTGTGGGCCAACAGCAGTTGTTCAGTTTGTTGGTCTATATGTTGACACTATTTACACTGTTTTGTTTTTATGGAAATAATACTTGAACAACTTTAGTTTACAATCTGTTATCTCTTTTTTTTGTGAATTTCTCCCAATTTATTTGTTTCTAATTTAGTTTTCCCCCATTACATGACGGTTACTGATCTGGATGGGCAAAACGAATTAATACTTCTTCCCAATTCAACCACAGTATCTTTTCAAACTTGTGCTCATGCAACATCACTGGGCAGCTAAATGCACTTGGAGAGCACCAACTGCCATCTGTAAATACAGGAGCCATGCGTTAATAGATGCCTATGATAGGGTATAGATTTTCTTATTGATAGAGGAGAGAGAGAATGCCACCACCCCTCCCACCCAGCATACAGAACCACTTAACAGTGTTTTTTTTTTTTTTTTTTTATTAAATACTTGAACTCAGTGCAAGAAGAAATAAACAACCATGCAAAAGGTAATAAACAGCATCTTGCATAAAATATCACCTCTCCCAGTGTGTTTGTTGCAGTGTGTGGTGCTTCCTGGCTCATTCACAGAATAAGCTGACAAAATATTTGTCATATATATATATATATATATATATATATATATATATATATATATATATATATATATATATATATATAAATGTGTAATATCTGGTCTATCCGCTAATATCCTCCACTGTCTTCTCATAAAAGTGCAAGATAGATAGATAGATAGATAGATAGATAGCTACTGCATTATGAGTTTACAGTGCACAGGACTGTACACAGTATTTTCCAGGAATATGTTACCCAAAACAGAAATATGTAAATACTTTACCCAAAATGGCTAACACAGTTTTAAAAAAGTATTAAACATACGGCTCACTAAGTGTAAATGATAAAAGATTTGAACATACAGATTTAGAGAATGAGGTCATATAATAACATCAAATAACAAATATCTCTTTGTTCCATGCACTATTATATGAGAAGAGGAACACTTTCCTTTCAAAAAATGTTTGTTTTTAACATTGCATTGGCTATTAAGTAGTAGGGTTGTAATGATTCAAAATTCAAATTGAGTAACCTCTTTAGCGCTTGTAAAGAGGAAGTTGTTAGAGATTATGGGGCTTTACACAGGTTTGTGTAGGCTAAGAAATGATGACTAAGTAATTACTATGGTTATATTTACAATTATATCACTTTGTCCAAATACCTTTGAGCCCCTGGAAATGGAGGTACTTTGCTGAAAATGGCTGTAATTCCTAAATGGTAA
>CM074992.1:853525-866737 GCA_037576825.1 Pangasius krempfi | reverse complement strand
TCTTCAAGAAGTCCAGTGTCCTCCGAGCTCCCGGGTGGGCGGTGAGAGGGGACGAGTGACCCCACTGGAGAACCTTGACGAGGGACGTACAAGAGGCCCGGAGGCCCCGTCCCAGGGCCGGGGTCCTGGCGTTGAGCTTGTCGGACGGCCTCCTCAACACCCCAGCTGACAGGGGCCACAATCCAGGACACAGGGATAATAGGCCCAACTTCACTCTTCCTGTTGGTGGACGAGAATAGCCTGGAAAGCGCATCCAGTTTGGTGTTCTTAGAGCCAGGGTGTCCTTGATGTACTCCTCCATGGCCTTGCATTCTGGCTGAGAGAGGGAAACAGTCTGCCACGAGGAGGGGTAGCCCCAGGGAGCAAGTTGATGGCACAGTCGTAGGCACGGTGCAGAGGAAGAACGGCGGCCCTGCTCTTGCTGAAGATTTCTTTCAGATCCCAGTACTCTGGGGGAACTTGGGATAACTGAGATCAGGAGGCTCGGCAGGAGACACAGGAGAGCTAGAGAGCAGACAAGAGACAGCATGCAGGACCCCATTCCACAACCTGGCTTGTTACCCAGTCTATGCGAGGGTTGTGGCGGGTAAGCCAAGGATGGCCTAGAATAACTGGGAACACTGGTGAATGAATCAGGTGCAGGGACATTTCTTCTTTGTGACCTTGAGACTGGAGAAGTTACTTGAGTGACTTTTCCGTCACCTAAAGCTTGGCCATCCAGAGCAGACACAGACAGCGGGACTTCAAGAGGTACCGTAGGGACATTGATTTTTCGGGCGAAGTGGACATCCATAAAGTTTCCAGCCACCCCGGAGTCTAACAAGGCCTGGCAAGAGTGGACGGACAGACTCACCCCAGGAGATGGAGACAGTGATGTAGATTCCTTGGCCGGGAAGTTCGGGAGAGAGGGTAGTCCCCGTCACAACCCTCCCTCGGCTGGACAGGGCGGTCCTTTTCCCAAGAGCTCGAGACATGATGTTCAGAAATGGCCAGGCTTGCCACAGTAGATGCAGCACTTGTCCCTCCTTCTGCACTCCCTTTCAGCTGCGGAGAGACAAGTACGGCCAACTTGCATGGGCTCTGGACAGTCACTGGAGGAGATGGACAGACTCGAGGTTGAGGCAGTGAAGCAAGGGGAACTCAGAGCTTGGTGATGCTCTCTAATCCTGTTATCAAGACAAATGGCTTGCAAGATCAGAGTTTCGAGGTCGCTTGGGCATCCTATAGAGGCCAGACCGTCTTTGATGGTGTCAGACCGACCATGGTGGAAGGCTGAAACCTGGGCAGTCTCATTACATCCGCTGTCGCCCAAGCTCGTGCCTCATCAGCTAACAAAGTTATCAGGTAAGGAACTCCCAGCACTCACCGTCATACCTCTGTGGTGCAGGAAGACAGGGTTTGAGGGGTGAAGGAGGCAGCGTGGCATGAAGCACTGGAGCAGGAGCAGATGGAGGCAGAGGAGTCAGCTGTGCCAGGGCTTTCCCAATTTGTTGAAGCAGTGCCTCGTGTTCGTCCATGAGTGTCCATGGTAGTTCCAAAGCATGTTAAAGCGGCCATTATTCCCTGAAGGTTAGCCGGGTAGACAGTTGAAGAAGCCTCTGCTGAGTCGGTCATGACAGAGTCTTTCTGCTAGGGTTTTGCTGGGAATCGAACCCAGGTCACTGGCATAGTAATCCAGCAAACCCAGCCACCAGGGGAATGACTCAAGTGCAGAGGAGTGAGGCAAGAGTAGAGTAAAGGAAACAGTTTATTAATTAAGATCCAAAATCCAAGGCAAAAAATAACAAAAGTATAATCCAAACACTCAGAAGATACTAGGAAAAAATAAAAAAATCCAAAAGTGCAAAGTCCAAGAAACCAAAAATCAGAAAAGAAGAGGCAAAAATCCAAACACTCAGAAGATCCAAAAACGGCACATTCAAAGTCCAAAAAGTTCACAAGAAAACAAATTACCAAAACAACACAAAGACATAGATAAGGAACACGGAACAGAGGCTACTAGTGGGGGTATAAATACACAAACAAATCAAGGGGCAAACTGAAAACAGGTGTAAGTAATGTGGACTACGCGGGGCACAAGGCACATGGAAAAACAAAAGCACATGGCTGTCAAAACAAAACACAAAACACAGAAGCAATAGCGGCCTCTAGAGGCCAAGATAGTCCAAGTCCTAACAGTTCCGTTTCTGTTTTTCAGCGTTTAACCCTCATCGCTCATTTCGTGTCAGAAAAACTTCCACTTCTGTCTTCCATTCTTTACCCTGATCGGTCAACTTGTGCTCCCTCTGTGTACATGAACTTTTATGGAGTTCTGTGGGTGTCACTACATGCAAATGATCTGTGTCAAGAACATGCTTTGCACCTCATGGGTGATCAACACACACACAAGTACAAAAAAAAAGCCTTTCCAAAACCTTTGTAAATCCGGCGGAAAATTTTTGTTTGATTTGGCTTACACAAACATTTACACACAATTTACTGAAAGATTGATAAATGAGGCCCAATATTATTATCTGAAGTCGGGCAATTCAGTGATTCTCAAAGTCTGGTCCATGAAGCATATTCAGGGGGTCTGTGATTTTCTTTATCTAGTTACTGTGGTGGAAATCACAACCAACCATTATCGAAGTTCTTATATTTATTATTATACATAATAGCGTGTTTGGTCACTTGAATTGAATGAGTTCAATCCAAACCTCAATACCCCCACAAGTAGCCAGACTACATATAAAAATGTCTACTTGGACCCAGTGTATCTTTTCTGTGAAAATATCCCAAATAAAAAGCTGCAATATTAAACTAAATAGGCAGAATATTATTGTACACATTTAAATGAGCTGGATATTTGAATAGTTGAATGATGTTTGAAGGGGGTCTGTGAAATTTATTTTACAGATACAGGGTCATCTGACTGCAAACCCCTCATACAATTGTGTTTTATGATATCAGGGCATTATTATTTTTTTAAATTTCCCAGTCTAGTACGACATGAAAATGGTCTCTTCTTGCGGCCGTTAACAGCATCCATTTGTACAGAAACCCACATCTTAGTTGTGTGTTTTAAGACAGAATTCTTTAAATGTTTATGCTTGAGATTTCATGTTATTCTTTTGACTAAACATACTGCGTAGCGGGTCTTCTGCACACTGACCTGGCCTACACATTGTCTGTATACTGAGTAACTGAACTGGTCTGCTGTGTGTAGGAGCACACAATCAGATGATTGATGGCTTGTTTAACAGAGAAATGGTAGCAGTGACGTGATGCATACAAGGGAGCAGATGCTAGAAGCTTTGGGGCTTCAGCCGGAAGATTAGGAATGATCTACTAAGTTCTGTGTATACAAGCATATGTACAAACACACACCCACACATGCGCACACACACACACACACACACACACACACACACACACACACACACACACACACACATATATTAAGAAATGCATTCACAACATATACAGCAAATACTAGCATCCTTAAATAAATGTTTGGTTACACACACGTGAAATAAACTTCAGATGACCTTAAAGGTGGATTATCCTGTTACACTCTCCTATTAACATAGACCATTTTAAATATGAAAATAATAAGCTACTATTTTGTTTTTTGGTTTTGGGCTTTGACATTTCACAAGTTCACTTCACTACTTCTCAGTCGCTACAATTCTTTTTTTCTTGGTTAAAATTTATGACAAACCTTCTTTTACTGATTTGGCAGTGGCTGGTGTGAGTTGTTGTTCTTTCATTTGCAAGATTGTATCATTCATAATTTGATTATTGTAAGACTGGTATTTGTCCTGGAACTTGCTCCAATCCTTATGTTTAGGCATATTCTTTTTACAATCATACTGCACTTGTTTAGCAATATGTGAAAACGTATGGGACTTATATCACTGTCAGCTCAAAGGCATAGCTCCCACTAAGCTAAAAATGAGACCAAAAGCTTGCGCTTTGTTCAACACAAATTGAATTTGTTACAGCTTGTAATCATAAAAAAATGTTCAGTGTTAACACCCCAGCAATAACACTTCAGTGAACTTGTGTTCTGAGGACAGCATTTTCTTCTCACTGCATGCCCACAGTGTCACCTAGTGGCCTCATGGAGGACTAGAGGATTGAATTCAATGTTTTTATGTATGTCCTGTAAGGGGCTCCAGAAACTAACTAAGAAATATATCTGCAAGCACCAATTAAGGGGGCCAAGCACTTAGTGGCAGAGGAAGAACAGAAGCCACGAGGATCATGACTGCTTGCGTCACAGGAGATATACTAAATTTGAAGGTAAAACGTCAACCTGTTGCTGAGAAAATGCCTCACTTCCTGTTTTTGGTAGCCTTCCCAAGTTGCAAATGATGTCAAATTTTGTTACTAAATATATGTGATATGAATATTAAATATAAGTTTAATGTCAATATAAAAAAACATTACTTAGATATGCCCTCATGCCTTGTTTGGTGACTTAGCCATTGAATTCATTTGTAGATTATAGACAAAACATCACAGTTATCAAAAATCTGAGAAACTTTTTTTTTTAACTGATCTCACAATGCTGTGATCCAAATTTCTTGATGACTGAACAAAATCTGCAAGAGAAGAAGCAAAAAAACAACAACAACAACAACAGTTTTTATGGAATTTTATAGCCGACTTCCTGCGAAGAATCAAGAGAAAGAAGAATCATGATTGCAGCTTACGCAGTTCAAAAGTTATGAGCAGTTATACTAAAGTTATACTAATATACTAAATTGTGAATTATAGTGCTCCCAAAAGGGGGTTCAGATAAAACTTTTTGGAGTCCCTTGGACAAGATCATTTACTAATCTACAAAGTTTAGTCAAAATCCATCCCACCCTTGCTGAGATATGTCCCCAGTTCCTGTTTGGTGACCTCACCATCACATTTGTTGTGTGTTGTGGACGAACCATCCATTACATCAAATATCTGTGAAACATGTTTGGTTTGCGTTGGTCTCCCGATGCGCTCTTCCAAATTTCATAGCTACTTGACATTTTCAGGAGAAGAAGTGAAAACAATTTTTGTTAAAATTCAAAATGGCTGACTTCCTGTTTGAGAAATCACAAATTCTTGAGATCAGCAACATTTGGCATATTCAAGGGAATCAATAGAAACTTGATTTGATGATTTGATTCAAAAGTTAGTAACAATTTTACAAATGTGTGAAATAAAGCAGCAGAGGTGAATTTAGAAAAACTTCTTCGAAGTTTTAGGTTCTTAGCATTAGGTTGTTCAGTTATATGCAAAGTTTGGTCAAAATACATCACACAGTTGATGAGATATACCCCCACATCCTGTTTAGCTGCTTTGCCATCGAATTCATTTGCGCGTTATGGATGATCCGTACAACAAAATGAATCCTGTACATCAAAAATCTGAGAAACAACTTTTTATCAGACTGTCTCAGACTATCCCACAAAGCTGCATGCTAAATTTGGTGAGGATTGGACAAAATTTGTAGGAGAAGAAGTGAAAAAAACTTTAAAATGGCTGAAATTTAAAATTCTTGTTTGAGTAATCATAAATGCCCTACATCAGAAACACTCGACACCTTCGGTGGAATCAAGAGAAACAAGAATCTTGATTCTATGTTAAGCAGTTCAAAAATTATGAGCAGTTAAAAAATTTGCGAAGTATAGCGCCACCTAGAGGTGAATTACACAAAATGTCTTGGAGACCCTAAGGAAGAGGTCCTTCGGTTATCTACAACGTTTGGCAAAATCAGTCACATGTTTGCTGAGATATGCCTTCACTTCCTGTTTGGCCTCTTTGCCATCAAATTCGTTTGCCCATTATGGGTGAACTGTCCTGTATATCAAAAATAAGAGAAACAATTTATCAAACTGTCTCACAATACTGTCTCACAATACTGCATGCCAAATTTGGTGATGATTGGACAAAAGAAGCATAAAAAATTTTTAAATGGCATATTGTTTATGAAATCACAAATTCGTTACATCCACAAGATCAGCACCTTCAAGAGAATCAAGAAGAATAAGAATCTTGATCTAATGTTGAGTGGTACAAAGGTTATGAGCAATTTTACATAGTTGTTAATTATAGTTCCACCTAGAGGTGAATTTAGACAAACCTTCTTGGAGACCCTTAGGGTGAGGTATTTCAGTTCTCTCCAAAGTTTGGTCAGAATACATCACACTGTTGTTGAGATATGCCTTCACTTCCTGCACTGTTACAGCTTCACTGTCCAATTTTTTTTGCGTGTTAAAGACAAACCATCCCATATATCAAAAATCAAAGAAAGATTTTTTTTTCAGGATAGTCATCATGGTGTCCATTGAATTTGGAATGACACAAAGAATCATAAGAAAGTGTAATTGCTTTTCTACAGCACTTCATTGTGGATGTATGAGCCAAATTTCATAGAAAGAGTCACTGTCATAGAAAGGGGCCATCTTCTATCATTAGAAGCACTAACTGGGAAATCATATCAACCATATCAACCATAGAGTTGCCAATGCATGTCAGATGCATGGTGATATCATACGCCTTCACTATCCAGTCATCAGTATGTCTGCACTCAATACTGGAACAGGGGACCTAAGAGCATAACAATTTGTCTAATGAAATCACCAGTGATGCGATATAGGTGGACACAGAGGGCAGGCAGTTCAGACTGAACCTACCAGTGCCTACTGAACCTACCAGTTTCACCACAGAGCTTTAGTGTGTGGGAGGTGACTGCTGGAAACCTGCCCCATAACTGCCCAAGTAATCCCTATACTGAGGTATAATTCTGGAATTCTGTGGTGATCGACAAGTAGAAACACATTCAATGTGGTAGTTTGAGTTACTGTGCTCCACCCTCAATGAGCCAGCACCATTTTAAGTGTGGCAGTCACAACTGATTGGAGGTCCCTTACTAGTCACTGTTGGAGCCAACAAAGAGAAGTTCCACTGAGATGTCTGTTTTGACATCAGACTTTCAGATGCAGTGATGGACATGCTGTGCTCATGCATTTTGTCTGAGCACCAAAATAGAGGTTCAGGCCTTGGGCTATCAGGGGGTCTTCATAGTGGTGTGTGAGCCACTCCGTATTGCTTCAGCTCCAAAATCAGTTTCTTTAGATGAGCCAAGTATGAGAGTTAGACATAGACATAGCTTGGGCTTTTTTCTCTGCACGTCAGATGGCATCAAGCCAGAGCATTCGCAATTCACGGCTTGGCTGAGTCAGATGCGGTTAGCCTCATAATCTAGGTCATCCCACAGGTGACTAATACAGATTCCACAAACTGCACAAGCATAAATCTATGGTATAACATGGTATACCAGAGGTCAGATAAGAATGCACACATTTAAGGCATAGGATTATAGAAAGTTGTCCAGCTAATGTTAATCATTCAAAATAATGTGGTCATTAATGCAAGTATGTCATGTTTTGCAAACAAAAAAAGAAGAACGAAGTAAACTTTGACAGCATCCATGGGGATGTCTCTGCCGCATTACTAAATTATCATTACTAAATTATATGCTTCAAATACCTTTACAAACATGAATCCTAAATTTAACTACTTATTAACTTTTCAAAAATTAACTTTTACTTATTCCGTGGTCTTTGCGGGAATGGATGAATCTGTGGGCAACCCTGGCCAGTCTCTCCCTAGAGGTAGAGGCACAGGCAGTCCAATTTAGATTCCCAATTCAGTCCAATTCCCGTGCATGCAGGAGACCAAGATGGTCACACACGCCTTGATGGCCCGAGGTAGGACCACTGGCTGGGCCAGGGTGATGGTGCTTCCCAAGTCCAACAGGACTCAGGTGGGTGTGCCATCTAGCTTCACTGTGATGGTGTTGACCTGGAGGGGCGGCTGAGGGTCTGGTTCAGTGGGCATGGGTTGGGTTCATCCAGCCGCAATGCATAGGTGGGGTGGCTCCTTTGGGCTCTCCGCTCCCCACTACTGCTCAAGTCCTGCCGTCTGGGAGGATTATCCTGGTGGGGACTAGGAAAGAACTCTCTTGACTCCTCTCTGATGATCGCCAGGGTGGCCAGGGTTGGTGGCCAGGGGTGCTGGGGGACTGCAGAGCTTCAGCCAGCAGAGCCCTCAAGAACTTGTCCATGGTGACCCACCCTGTGACTTTGTCCCCCTTAGGCCATTCTTCGTGGGTGGCTATATGCTCAAAAGTCTGCAGGAAGGCCTCGGCATCGTCATCCACTGTCATTTTGGCAAGAAGGTTCTGGGCATCACAGCAGGGGTCGTGGAGGGGAGTGGCGGTGGCCATGCTTAATTTAGGGAAGGCCGTAACTTAGCAGTGCGGATCCCCATCCCAGCTCCTGTGTGACCCCCTGTTGATGGAGCATGGTCTCCAGTAGATGTTCAAGAACGGGGTCCATGGTGTGGGTGGGGGCTGGGTCTGTGTTCATGTCCACATTTTCCACCAGTGTAGCAACTCACAGAGCAGAACACAGACACGGCAGAAGCAAGGTTGTTGTAAAAACAGTGAGTTTATTTTCTTAAAGTTAATTGAGTGATGAATAGAACATAAAAATCTTTAATTACCCATTATCTAAAACTATTATTTTTCCAGCTGTACCCGAGCAGACCAATTTCACATAAACCTCACAAACTATTAAAAAAAAGCAACCAAACTAAGAATTAGAAAAGTAGAATAAAGAATACAAAGGGTCACTTCAGTTAATTTGACTTGATTCTAAATCAGCTGTCTGTGGAGATATATTTGTTTCCCTTGGATTAGGTTTTGATCAGTGTCAAATGAATTTGGGAAAAGAGAATTACCATTTTCTTGCTCAAATTTTCTGTAGGTTATTGCACTCATCAGGTTTATTGCAGCCTAAAGACATTTGGCTTTTTTAATACTCTTTTAATGCGTAAGCTCTGTATTTGGAAGCTCCATTCATGGCGCATATATTTAGGTAAGTCTATGCAGGGTGTTCTGATAAAGAGATTTCTCAGAGAGCAACATTAACAAAAAAGATAGTAACATTAACAAAATTTTTTTAGCAAAATGAAAGTCACCATGCTCATGTCACTGCACAACTAACCACAATCACATTCACACCAACCTTCACTACTTATATTTTCTCTTTCAGTAATGCAAATGTTTAGAGATGTCATAATCATGCTTTCAGTTACAAGAATAGGAAATAGTGCAGGAGCTTTTTAATAAAATTATTTAAATGTGGTGCACTAAAGCAATATGGAAACACTAAATATCATATTCGGTTAGATATTTAAATGTAACATGCATGGCATGATTGGCAAGTTTGAGGAAATAGGGTGGTATAGAAATGATGGTAAACACCATTCAGAACAATTCAGAACATTAAAAAAATACTGTGAAGGCTAGCTAAAGCTTTAAGTTATTATGACCTCTTGGCTTGAATGAAATGACTTAAGTAATGCCAGTGGGCCTGTACAAAATAGACTGGATACCAAGTGATACAGTTGAGGCCAAAGCTTCACACATTTCATGGTACCATACATTTCAATTGGCAAGTCAATTAGAGTGTCTACTTTGTTCACATCAGAGGTAATTTTAAAGTAATTGATTAGAGACAGTTTTTTTTTTCAGCTTTAATTCACTATATCAGAATTCCAGTCAGTCAAATGTTTACATACACCAAAATAACTGTCTCTTTAAAAAGTCTGGATGATTACAGAAATTGATGTAATGACATTTGGAAGCTTCTGATTGGCTAGATGTCTTACTTAGAAGTTAATTGGGAGTGCACCAGTGGCTGTAAAAAGGGCCTACCTTTAGAAACGGTGGTTTTTTGCCCTTGACCCCATGGGAAAATCCAAGCACCTCATAAAAAATTTGTAGACCTCTACGAACCCTGCTGTAGTTGTGTGTCCAGAGAAGCTGGCACGGAAAATTAAGATCCACTGAGATCGCAATTATTGTAATCATAGTTGCAGTGAACCTGCCTCTTTAAGCTTTATCTCACTTTAACAAACTGAGTTTTAAGCGCCACGCCTTAAAGTGGGCTACAAGTGGTTATTTTCATAGCGCTCCAATGCGCTGACTTCATATAAAAGGTGCTTAAACTGTGTGCCTCAAGCAGCGCGGTAGCGACCTACTGTTTGTGTTGGTTGTCATAGCAACAGTCGGGCCCTAGGAGACTCTTCGGGGCAACTCTGAAACTGCGCATGCTCAGTCTGACGACGCCGTCTTGTAAACAAACTCTCAGGTGTAGCTAAGCTAACCCGAAGCAGTAGTGTTTACATTGAAGTCTATGCTCAAACCATTAGCCTCGAACGTTAGCGGTTAGCGATTAGCATGTTGTGGCTCGCAGTAATTGAATACAGCAAGTGTTTTGGGCAACGTTAAAGTGATTAACCCTCATACTTATTTCTCTCTCTTCTGTTTCATTTACTCTTCTCCCTTCTTGCTATTTTCCCCTCAGTCCACTTAGAAGGAAAATACTTACCTGCAACTACTTATTGTGTAAAATCGATATTTAATCAAGCTATTCAATTTGACTGAAACCACTGCAGTGTAGACACTTCCCCATCAAGTTAAAGTCACACAACAATTATTTCACTTTTAAGGCATTTGACACTCTGGTGTCCTTGCTTTACAAGTGTCACTTAGATAAGAGACACTACTATCCCTTACTACGAGTTTCAAAGTGAATCAGAGACAACTCTTTCACTTTAAGCTCATTTCAAGTATATAATTGTACATCAGCTGTAAGCGATTCAGTACTCGTAGTTAAGCATAGCAGCAGGGTCCATTCGTGGATTTGATTCACCTGTCAGTTGAGCCAGTCTCCTTCAATTAATCAGGTCACTCAAGTCATTCCTGTCCTTCCCTGCCCTCTTCTATCTCTTCTGTCCCATTTTCTAGACCAAGCCGTGGGAACCATCAACAAACACTAAAAACAAAAGGGGGGAGAGAGAAAAGAAGAGAGTCCCATGAAATCATTTTAAAGTTGAAACTTATCGCTTATTTATCCTAAATCTGTTCCTTTGATTTATTTCCTCTTATTTGAACAAAAAAGGCCCCTCTTTCTTCGAACAATTTTGTTGTTTCTTTTTAGTTTCTCCTTTACTTGTTTGTTCTGACTTGTGTTGCAGGAAGAAAGACTCCACCCTGCTAGTCATTCTCCCTCAGTCAGACCACAAGTCATCAACACACTCCACTAGAGGTTCACAATCACACTTAGCTGTCCACTACACCTAGGCCCCAATACAGATCTGTGTCAGTCTCGTCAACGCCAGGTTCCCCCCACAGTGCGTCAACATGCCTCAGATCACAGATCCCGTCGCCCACTGGGAAGACTTAGAGGCATGGCTAAGCATTGCGGTGAACCGCCTCACACCCAAAACCTTCGAATTATTATTATTACTACTAATAATTGTAATTCTCAGAAGACTCCTGACACACGATCCAATACAGAGCTACAGCCACCAGGAGCTAGCTAAAATCACCGGCTCCCTAAGCCACATCCTTATAGACCAGCTGAAACTAAGCGACAAGCACACCCACTTGCAAGAGGAGATGACACATACCCAAAGACGCATAGACAAGCTGGAAGAGAAAATCCAATACCAAATGAAAAGGTCAGAAGAAATGGAGCAAGAGGCAAAGAGAGAAATTACATGAAAGCTCCATGAAACCCTGGCAGCTACCCAGAACGAAAAGGAGGAAGCAAAGACTGCCCAGAAGGACCTAGCAGACGAACTCCAATACGCTGAGCAGCTACTGGAGAAAGCCAAGTCTGAGGTCAAAGATAAGAATGCCAAAATCAAGGCCCTGGAAGGCCACCTGGAAAAGTCTAGAGACAAAGTTGAAAGCCTGACCCCGCAGCTTTACCACACCAGAGAAGAGCTTGACACAGTCAAAGAGGAGCTCAAGCATGCCAACGAGCTACAACCCAGAGCCTCACCGGCCCTCACAGAAGAATTCACTCCTGTCAACAGAAGAATGGAACCCATCCATGCAGACGCCGAAGCGGTACATGGCCTGGCCCTAAAGGACCTTGAGACAGACTCTTTCTACTGAGGACAACATCTAGTTCAGAGGTGCGAAGCTTCCTAGATGGACAGCCCAGTCACACCAAATCTAACTATCAGCTACTCCGTCAGGCACTGATTAAAGAATTTGCAGACACAGAGTCTGAACATGGACTGTTAACTGCCCTGGAAACCAAACAGGGTCGGCAGGAGAACCCCCGAGCCTACTACAACCGGCTCCGACGAGCCTACTTTGGGGCACATAACAAACCTGAACTTGAAGAGGACATGCACTTCAAAACCCTCTTCCTAAGAAATCTGCATCCTGGAGTAAGCCGTCACCTGGGTGTCATGGCCTGCCCTCGCACAATGACGATCCAACAGTTATGGGACCTAACCCAGAAGGCCTATAACAAACAGAAGATGGCCTCAAGGAAAGGTAACAAAACATCTACAGTCCCCATTACCCAAGATCCAGCCCTGGCACTGGGAGACCATAAAGAATGGAGGGAACCCATAACCAGCAACAAACGGTGCCCCATTCTAATGCCAAGCCGAAGAACCGAACAAAACGCTGGATAAAGTGGGACCAGCCACACTTCTCTAGAAGCCCATCTCAAAAGACTAGAAAAGGGGGGTAGCTGAAACAGACTGACATGGCTCAGACTGCCCATACACTACACCACATTAACATACATTTAAAGCAACCACCATAGGAAACATTCCACTGTCTTCTTGACAGGTAGATCATTTAAATCAACTTACACTAGTGTAGAAGTTGCACTGACATCCTTGTAGGGAAACCTCATTGATCATCAAAGATATTTTTCTTCCTTCCTTTCCGATCACTATCATTACCGTTATTTTCGCTTGCTTTCAACTTTTCTTTTAGTAGGCCGAACGGCTTAGAGAAAAGAAAGAGACCAAAGCGCAATAATCATAGCATCACAAGTGTCCCAAAAGGTATCCCATAGATCAAGTAATTAAATTTCTCGCACCAGTACTTAGCCAGTAATGGAGGTGCTGTCTTGTTTGTGTGTGTTTCTGCTTTGCCTGCCTGTTTTGGTGTTTTTCAGCGCTCGCCGATGATTTTGCCTCGATCATCGCCTAGCAAAAGGGGGGAGATGTAGGATCTGAAGCGAACAGGCAAAGAAAGCAAAGAAGCCATAAAGCTAGGAAACCTGCTCCCAAACTTTGCAGATCCCAAGTTAATTACCACTTGTTTACTGATTGCTGGATTTCAGCTGTCCTGTGAAC
>CM074992.1:843093-853425 GCA_037576825.1 Pangasius krempfi | reverse complement strand
AATTTCCTTACTTATTGGTGGAGAATACATAAAATTAACCTAAACAGCTAAATTATCCTATATAATGGTGGAGAATACGTAAAATTAACCTAAACAGCTAATTTTCCCTACACATGGTAGAATGGTAGTTTTAACTACTGTCTCTCACTAAACACTGGATTTAAGGTGGGTTTGTGGTTTCCTGGCTAACATGGTCTGTTACCTGGCTGCACCTGGAGTCCTAATCCTCCTGGGATGTATGTATGAGTTATGTCATACTTGGCCTGGTAACAGCAGGTCTCTCGTCTGACATAGCACATAATGTCATATGTCCTGTACTCAGTATCTGAACTGCTATGCCTAAACACATATAAAAGGCTGTCTCCAGAGACTATAAACTCTGTATTGACTGGGGTAGCATGTCACCCTCACTATGTTCATCATGGCTCCTGCCAAAAACACAGCTATTCTGCAAAAACAACCATTGACGGATGGAAGCAAACCGTTGCCATGCTGTGCCATGAATTCCAAGACTCATGAGCATGGACAAGAGAGTCTTGTGGTTGACTGTCAAACACTGCTGAATGGTTGCAGAGGACGAGGACAGATGACAGTTTGGCTGATCTAGCAGCATGTAGCTTCTCAGTGACAGCCAAAAGGGCTGTCTCTGTGGAATGTGCTGGTTTGAAGCCAGACTGGTTAGGATCTTGGAGGTTGTTCTGTGAGACATAGACAGTTGATTGTAGACAGTACGTTCAATGATTTTAGAAAGAAAAAAGAGAAGTGATACTGGTAGTTGTTGATGTCTGAGGGATCCAGAGTGGGTTTCTTCAGGATGGGAAAAACCCTTGAACTCTTGAATGCAGTTGGTACATGACCAGATGTTATGGAACCATTGATTATAGTAGTGATGAAGGGGAGGAGGTCTGACATGATCTGGAGCATAGTGGAAGGCATGGGATCAATGGGCAGGTGGCAGGATCGCAGAACAAGATGACTTTCAGGATCTCTTCTGTTAGATTAGATTAAAAAAATGTGCCAGTGAAAGAGAAGAGGAATCCTGAGTGTGTAGTGTAGGAGTTAGAGTAGCAGGGAAAGTCTGGCAAATTCTTTTCAATCTTCCCATCATAAAAGGTGGCAGAGTCTTCAACAGTCAGGGAGGATGGAGCAGTAGGAGCTGATGGGTTGAGTAGTGAAGAAAAGATGTTGTGGAGCTTGCAATGATCTTGTGCAGAAGTTTCCAGCTTTTCTTTGTAGAAGGCATTCTTAGCAGAAGTCACTTCAGATGAGAATTTGAACAGGAAAGCGTGGGAAGAGGCAAGATCTGTGTTGAGTTGTGATTTCTTCCACTTTCTCTCTGCTGTTCTTAACTCTGATTATTGCATAACATATCCGATGGCCAAGGAGCAGGGCAGGAAATCTTCCTGGGTTTAGAAGATAGAGGGCAGAGGAGATCCATGGATGAGGAAAGTGTAGCTAACTCCAATAGTAGGGAGGAAAAGGACTCAGGGTCTGGAACCAATGATAGGGTGCAGGAAGCTACAGAGGAAGGGGAGATATTTAGATAATTAAATCTATTTTTCATAGTGCAAGATTTTTGATGCATAATAGGAGCATGAACAAGTGACAGGAGTGTTCTGGTGGTCTGTGGGGGTGCATGCATAGCACACATAGGACAAGGAGGGGAATATGTAGGTTTAGCCATCAGCTCATGCTCTGGCAGCAACAGTGGCAAAAGCAGCAAAGCATTTTTAGGGACAGATTAACATAAAATGGGTTAGGCACCTGGGCATATCCCCAGATGCCCATATGCCCTGTTATGCTATCATCAGAGTATAGGGATGACAATTGTAAGACTACTACACTAGGAAGAGTTGTAGACACATATTTTTTCAGGAGATGAATTAATATATCATTCTCTAAACCATTTAGGACCTACCACTGAGGAAATGTTAGGTGAAAATTCTGTGCTAGATCATCTCCAAGCAAGCAGAAATTACAATACACAAACAGTATTGATTTTCATCAGTGATATGCAGACAATGTGGCACACTGAAAAGCAAAACGTTCACTGCATTGCTCTTATGATACTTAATATTTTATTTATTCAGTCTTCTGCTGCACTTTTTTTCAGGCAGAAATGTCCTGGGAATCCTGTCTCATGTATGTGTATGGGCAGTGTTAAACATTTTGATAGCATGGTCTGCTAATGTAACTTATAAATAAATGGGAGATATTGATGAAAACGATACAAAAAGCAGCTGCTATTGTATCTGCTGTTATAGCATCACCTTTATCCATTAGCCTGGCAATGGAGAACTCTACCCAATTCAGCCCAATTTCCAAACTTGCAGTGATAACATATTTTCCATCTAGGCCAATCATGCAGTTGATTAGGCGGTCCTTTGTTGCTGTCCGGGACGCATTGAGATCCTTTTGCGTTCACACTACAAATGTTATATGGTTATATGTGTCCCAGACCACCTCCAAATGTGGTTTGAGTGATTGGATTACAATGTGAGACACATTAGCACCGTCCACTTACAATCAGATCACCCAGGACACATGTTAATGCTAGGTGTGAACGAGGCCTTAGTGGCTCATTGTCGCACCTTCTGTCAGCACTGAATGTTTAACCAATATTCATCAAGATGTTCAAAATGACTAACATGATAAAGGTGTTCATATGACTAAAATACTCAAGGCTCAGTGTAGGACCTAGTTATATTATCAGATTACTGTAGTGTAAGTATAAGCTGCATCAATTTTAGTTCCAGGTTGTGACACTGCAAAATGTGGAAAAGCTCAAGGGGGTGAAAAGTCCCTTCAAGATCAGTTAGCACTGATAAACTGTTCATTAACGTTTTTGACTTTCTGTCTATTCTTGAAATCAGACATGTATGCTTATGTGTTACAAATCTGATAAACATTGTGGTTTACAGGCATTTAGGTATAATTAAGGGATCTCTAAATGCCACATGTCTATAAATGCTCTAAAAGCATGTGTACTTCTACACCCTGGCTGCATTTTCGTGTATAACAAGCCTGGACAAATTTTACTCATAATTAGTTAAATTAATGACAGAGCAACTTATCAACTTATCAACCCCTAAAAGATAATGTCAAAATATAGGCTGTGCATTTTTATGTATAATTTCCTCATTTAAAGATGCAGGGATTTGTCTGTAGGCTGTTGTTCTATTAATGAGAACTGCACTTCATTCGCACCTGCAAAGCATTTCGTTTCATTGATGCAGTCATTAGGATGAAACCCAGGGCAATTTTCTCATCCAAAGTAATCAAGTGCTACACGAAACAGTCATAATATTCGTTCCTTGTTTTGCACAGGTGCCTGTGTTTGGAGCTTTTAAAATGTGGGTGATATTCATGGGAAGTACAAGAAACCTGAACTTCAAGCTCTTTACAAGTTAAAAAAAGGAGATGTGGCATAAACAGGATTATTTGATGGGTATGGATGTGGTTTGTAAAAGAATCTTTAATTAAGTTTCAAAATATTTTGTAAGCTAGAGCCTGAATATTATGTGAAGCATTTGTTAATTGAATATGATTCTTCTTATTCTAAATTTCATAGATTCATCTTAGGTTATTGGTTTAGTTAGCAGTCTAGGGAAAAAAAAAGATTTTTATTATAAGAGTCTTTTTTTCAACTGGACTAAGAGCAATGTTGCAATTAATTACTGCCAGTAATGCAATGCATCACCTTTGAGGTTTGATGTGCAAACAAAAGTACATTAAAATCATTGAATGCATTTCCATTTTTTAATGATGGCTTTTTATTCATTGCTTTGACAAGATCCAGAGTGGTTCTGTTTGAGCACGCCTCAGTTTTCAAGTACTTCTTTAAGTCTAGCTGTTAATGGCATGAATTCACAATTCACAGCATTCTTCCTACAAATTGCACCTTGAAAAAAAGCACAGCTAAATGCATTATTATCCATAAGGAAATTTGTAGTAGCAATCCAAATGTGGTGGAATGAAATGCTGCATTGTTACAGCCCTTAAAAGGGCAGATACCCAAAGTTAAAAGGGGCACATGGATCAAGGCTTATAAACACCAACTATGGTAAAATCTACTGAAGTATCGCAACTGATGATGTGGCAGGTGGGGATGTGGTTTAATGAGCAAAAAAACATGGCACATGTGTTGCTTATTTGTGGGTGCTTATTTACACGCTCGCTCTCTCTCTCGCGCGCGCGCATGCTGAGCTGGTATGTGTGATGAACAAAGTCAAGCCACTGTTTCCAAGCCTCAGTTTCCCTGTTTCATTTTTTTCCCTTGTAAGACAGTGCTGTGGCACAAGCTAAATGTGCTCATGTGCAGTCACTGAGTCTGCTGCATGTTCTTGAGTTGTCAACTGTCTTTTGTCACACATGATCAAACAGCACAGTGGGGGCTCAGCACTTAGAGCTCTGGTCTACTGATTGATTGGAAGAATTGAATCCCGGTAAAATGCAAAGCTGTCTGTAACCCTCTTTGAATAAAGTTAACAGTATAAGTAGCCTATGTCAAAAGAGGATGAATACGATACAAAAATAGTGTTAGTTTTACTACACCCATGAAACTGTGTGCACCGATGCCATCAGAACTCTGCCATAGAACTTGCTTTCGCACACCTACTCAGATATACTGTCTAAAACCCACTCCCAGGTGTTTACTGTGTTGTATTGTGACATGGTTCTCTCATGACACAGGAGAATACTCAGTTGTCTTTGAAAACCAAATACAATGAAAACATAAAAGCTCACGTGCTAGGAGCTTTAAGAATACACGTCACCAGCGATTGCAGCTTTGCTCTGTCATGATTGTAATGATATGAGCTATGAGTACTGGAAGGAGCTGATCCTACAGTGCTATTCGTCGCCGGATTAAGATGTATACGGTCTGAGATTACCTCGTCACGTCATCTAGCACAGATATTCCTGTCTAAGCTGTCTTAGTGTTCCAGAAATGTTACATCCATCCTATTAAATTACCCTTGCTTTAAATTAATGTGCATGTGATATGATGACGAAGAAAGTGTAGGTCAAGAGAAAAATCAGTAGTGTTAAAAGGATGTCCGTCATAATTTAAATTGTTTAAAAAAATAGGACCAGGATCATTATTCATTTGTGTTTTTAAAGGGGTCAGTTTCACTTTTAAGACATATTTGGGTGAGTTGTGATTAGACTCGGACTGTTAGTGTATGACCTTCTCCCAGTGTACATTGCCAAACATCAGAAATAAACTAAAGTCGTTCATTTTGCTGAATTTCTTCCAATATGTTTTATTCTGCCATTACTCACTTCCTTGGGTTATGTTTCAACTTGGCTCTATAGTCTAATTCCAGCATTTAAATCCTCTTAGGAACCTTGAGCTATTTCAGTGAATAGTACAGTGTTGTCCAATGAGCCTCATTATAAGAAAGCCCTCCTCAAGCAGCCTAAAACACATCAAAGCAGAGGCTGACCACGTAGCAGCCCGGCTAATGTCAGGCGAAGAAAAAGGTAAGAGGACACTTATTTGTTCTATTGTTCTGTTTTTTTTAGGACTGTGGTTGTCAAAGATGGGCCTGTGAAGCCAGGGGATCGGGTTTTTTATTATTATTATTATTATTATTATTATTATTATTTTTATTTTTATTTTTTATTTATTTTATTTTTTTTTACAGTGGTAGAAAACCTCTTGTATAAATTGATGGTAGAGATGGTAAGATGCTAAAGAACATTTATATGTTTAAATCATTTTAGATATAACCTTGTAATTCCAAGGTCTTGATATTATTTTTTTTAAATGTAATTTACACAGGCCCATGGCTGGTGTACCTAAATGCTTTAGGATTAAGGTTTGAGCTCAATCCCAGTGAACCTCAGGAACAGGTAGTTATTGATTCTAGTGCTCTACTTCAACTGAACAGACATGGTTGACCAGCAGTCTAAAGATATTATAAGAAATAGGCCAAACCGGCAGCTTGAACGACATGAATAAGGAAGACAGCGTAACCTTAACTTTATCCGATGACGCCTAAATCCACCATTGTGGACACAGAATTGTTGTTTAATTTTCAAATAAGAGTAATATGGTAAGTGAATTGGTGAGATCTTACATAGCATATGCAGGCTTCTTTATCATTGTAGAGGGTCTGAAAAATTGGATTCTCTAAATCCTTGCAAAAACAAACACACAACAGGTGTCTAGTTAGAGTGAGGACTGAAATTAACAAAGCTCTATTCTCCTGACGTCAGCTCTGGATTTGGATTGGGATGTGGTGGTAGGTCCTACGTGACATCGGTGTAGATGTTACACCGGTGCCTCACACGCAAAACTGTACGGATCAGCTGAAGGTCTATACAAAGCTTTCACCATCAGACTAACAGAATGGAAATTGCTGTACCAATGTATAGTGGATGGAATCGCCAACCATTTTGTAGACAAAATTTAAAAAAATAAATAGTGAATAAATAAAACTAATACATGCTAAGAGCCAATCAAGCTGACAAATTGGATAAAGGAATAATCCTCTAACCTCATCGACTTAATTTCCCCTGAGAGAAGCAGTCACTTTGTAGAGTGAAGATGCTAAACTCCACTTTAGTCAATCACAGAAAGTTATGTAATGTTCTGAGGCTATGTGTAGATATACAGTTAATAAATCATTAGCAATCTTTAGCAAACCCCTACTTTTGAACACACAGAGTAATCCCAGGGAAAATAACCAGTGTCTTTGTTATTTCTATTGGCTTACCAAGGTCAGAACACTTATGCATCTTTTTCCTGCTCAGTAGCATCTTACAAAAGATCACATTTTGTTTCTGTGTCCATATAGACAACATGTCTGACGGAGGATTAGTTGACGAGGAGGTGGCTGTGACTCACACAGGTAAATGAAATAAATGAATTAAATGAGAGAAATTTTCTCTTTTGTAAGTCGTTCTGGATAAGGGCGTATGCCAAAAATGTGTAAGTGAGCACATGTCATGAGTTAGATGAGTTACAACTAATAATGATTAGTTGCTTCAACATACTATACAGAAAGATTAACCAGCAGAAGAGAGCAGAACCAGGGTGTGAGCATATGAAGCTCGCATGAGAAAGATAGATGCATTTATAATATTCTTAGCAAATGCCTGGGCAGGATCATGGTGGTTTAGACTAGGCTACTAATGTTTCTTTTGGCAAATAGATCCACCAAAATTCCAGAGCATAAAAGATATTGTAGGCAGACACAAACAAAAACAACTGGGCTAGTGAGATTAAGAACACATGCTTGCAAAATCACCAGCTGAATTCGAATAGTGCTGGCATTTCTCCCTTTGTATTATAAACTGTTTTCCAGTGTTTCTGGGGACATTGTGGTCATATTTAATTTAAAAAAAAAAAAAAAAACTTTCAGGTTTAAGCCACACCCACTTGGGCTTTAAATTTAAATGATTTGAAAATCTATTACATGGCAAGATTAAAAGGGTTTTAATTAAATTAAAATTTTTAACTTAAATTGTTAACCAGGGACATATGACTATGTGACTCTCACTAAAGTAATCTGACACATGGTTGGATGACACATAACTAAGTTTATTTATTACCCAAATTTCCCAACTGCCACCAGGACCAAAGGGAGTAATTAATGACTGGCGGAAGTTTAAGATGGAGAGTATGGATCAGGAGTCCTTGTCTCCCAACAAGAGGGAGTTGCTGAAACAGATGTCATCCCCACACAAATTCAAGGATGAGTCCCTAGGTAACTCAAGTCACAAGGTAGGTCTTTCTTTCTCTGGTACTCCATAACATCTGTTATAGCAACAAAATATAATATACTGTTTATGTACTATAAAATAAGATTTTCATGTCTACTGGCATAAATGTAAAAGTTACAAGAGCATTAGTGAGATCAGGCACTGATGTTGGTGAGGTGGTCTGGGGTGCAGTCGGAGTTCCAGTTCATCCCAAAGGTGTTCAGTGGGGTTGAGGTCAGGGCTCTGTGCAGGACACTCGAGTTCTTCCACTCCAACCTTCACACACCATGTCTTCATGGAGCTCGCTTTGTGCACAGGGGCATCGTCATGCTGGAACAGGTTTGGGCCTCTTAGTTTGTGGTAACAGTTTGGGGAAGGCCCACGTATGCGTGTGATAGTCAGTGGTCCACAAACTTCTGCCAGTAGAGTGTAAAATCTGCACGTCAGAGTAGGACAAAGGTTGTAAGCTGGAAGTGGCATTGCGCATTTGTAAAGCAGTCCTTCATTCTAATTCAGAAAGAATCAAAACAAAATTTGAGATGTAAACAGGCTTAAACTTTCAATTTCCATTGAACTGTTTAGTTTTAGTTACCTAAAACTGCTATAGTATTTCATAACTAAATCCAGATTAACTCAGAATTAGCACTGGTAAATGGGGTCTGAGTCCATCACTTGTTTACGTTTCATTCATTTTAAAAACACTGAACCAGATGGTATGTGAAGATACCAAGATATACAGATAGATATATTATTATTCCATATATGTATAGAATCCTCCAATATAATTTGCACCAAGAGCATTTTTTTTTTTCTTTTTTTATGAATGATGAAGTAAAGACAGCATTGCACATATTTGGACCCACCTGTGTAAATTCATTGCATTCATTATTGGAATAGAAAATGTACTCTTATCAGCACTTTCTTTTTTTTTCTGATTTGTGCAGGTGGACCTAGATGTGACCTTGCCTGGAGAGGGAGGCAAGGATCGGCCCTTTAAAGTCTCTATCAAGTTTGTGTCGCTGGTTAGCTGGCACATGCTGCACGAGGTGCTGACTGGGCGGAGTATTCTCGAGCCTCTGGAGTTGGACAAGCCAATCAGCACCAACCCCGTGCACGCTGTAGACGTGGTGCTGCGCCACCTGCCCTCCATGAGGTAAACCCCGTGTCTTAGACAGCTCGAACTGCCAAAGATTTACTTCTAAACCTAAACGCCTGCATCCCTACTGCTCCTAATTATTCTGATTATTCAGTTTGTTCTGTCTTGGACAAAATTAAACAGGGTCATTTGTTTTAAAGTAAACTGGATTTGTATAAAATCTGGCTTGAATTTGTATACAGGCTACCAGCAGATGAGTGTCCAAATTTGTGTGTGTGTGTGTGTGTGTGTGTGTGTGTGTTTTCCTTTAGGTACACACCAGTAGGCCGGTCCTTTTTCTCCTCTCCTGAAGGTTATGATCATCCACTGGGTGGTGGCAGGGAGGTGTGGTTTGGGTTCCACCAATCAGTGAGGCCAGCTATGTGGAAGATGATGCTGAACATAGACGGTTGGTGCAGCATTCCTAAAGAATCTGGAATCCTGTATATGCAAATGCTAAATCCAACCTAAATATTACTGCATATACGTGCAATGTGACGGGATTGGGCCATGTGCCATGTTGAAGTGGAACTCATTTGGTTGTTTCTGCTGGCTATAGTGTCTGCTACTGCGTTCTACAAAGCCCAGCCGGTGATCCAGTTCATGTGTGAGGTCCTGGACATCCATAACATTGATGAGCAGCCACGCCCTCTGACAGACTCCCACAGAGTCAAATTCACCAAAGAAATCAAAGGTGTGTGTCCTTGATCTGCTGCTGACACTCGCGTTCAGATCTGTCTGATTTCTCACACTGTTCTGACTAGACTGAGGGTTTGAATATGAAAATTTGAATTTGAATGCTAGAAATAAAAGAAAAGAACACGCTACACTGGTTAGATCTCTCTTCCCATGTGAAGTCCTTCAGGTTCATTCTCCTGCTTGTTTGTCTGAGCGTCTCCATGCTCGGACCCTTAGGTTCTGGCCTGCATGCTGTTTGCAGTATTATTTATCAGGCTTTCTTTAATGTAATGGCAAACTGTAATGCACTGCCTCATTTCTCTGCTCTTCTCATTTCTTCTTTCACTTCTCCGGTGAAGACGTTCCTCTTCACATAACACGTCCGCTTCTTTCTGTCTCGCAGTGTAGCACTGTAAATGTTGAAGAATTTGTGTTACGGTCCTCCTCTGATTAATTGTACCTGGTGTTCTGAATACATTGTCTTTCTGCACTCTTTTAAAAACCACTGTAAACACATTGATTTGTATTTTACTTGGAAATTTGCTTAAAATTTGCAATTTTGCCATTTGGACAGACATAGAAGAAGGTGTACTGAAGTTCAAAAGTGAGCCTTATGTTTCAGATCTGTATTATACTGAATTTTGGCCATATACAGTCAGGTCCGGATGTATTTGGACAAGAATTTTTGTGATTTTGCCTTTATACACCACCATAATGGATTTGAAATAAAATAATCAATATGTGATCGAAGTGTAGACTTTCAGCTTTATTTTAAGAGGTTCCACAAAAATATGGCATTTACCATTTAG
>CM074992.1:802547-839318 GCA_037576825.1 Pangasius krempfi | reverse complement strand
TAGGGATAGGTGGAGAGTGATGATTCGCTGTGGCGACCCCTGAAGGGAAAAGCCGAAAGAAGAAGAAGAAGAAGATGACACTAAATAATACAGACATGCACTTTCCAGACAGTGCACGCAAGCTTTGATGTGTTCTATCTAGCCAGTTGCATAACAGAGAGAGGCGAGGTTACAGTTATGTCTTTATTCAGACAGTCTTACTCTAGCAAACATCTACTGCCTGAGGGACCAATATGTGCCATAATTACTGTCTCCTTTATCACACTCTACCCTTCATTTAAAAAAAATTCCATATTTATTACTCACATGTGTTATGACTGGTTTAAAGATAGAAGGGGATAGAGAGAGAAAGAGAGAAATTGGGAAATATGAATAATGACAGAGAAGCTAAAACTGCATAGGAAAATGTTGATAATATAAAACCAATAAATACCCCTATGCAGGGTATCAAAGTAGGTTTGAGGATGAAAGAAAATCCTAAAGAAAGATCATGCAAAAAAAAATTCACAAATTGCGAAACACATGAATTCACATATTTGTATTTTCATCCGCCAGTGCTTTGGCACTACTATATGTAACATGAATGCACAAATACACCGTACATCTGTCATGAGAGAAAGGCTGAGATGGATGCAATCAGTTATTTTCCTTTAATGAGAGAGGTTCAGACAAATCCCAAACGGTAGGCGGGTTCAAGGTCACAAAACAGGCTTAAGTCGGGCAATCAACAAACAGGTCAAACTAGGCAGAAACTAATCACAGGAATCAGGAAACCAGGCAAGGTCAAACCAGATCAGCAAACACAGATAAAGACGCTTGGTACCGCCAGGTGCACTACACAAACTGAGCACATACTTCACAAAGTTTTGGTGAATAAAAGTCCCTTTTAAGGAGTCTGTGTGTTTATGAAAGATTCAGAAGATTGAGGTGTGCTTAGTCAGAAGTCCGATGACTGTGAACTTGTCAGGGTGCGTGAGTTCTGGGGAGTGTAGTCTGGGGTGGCCATGTTTGTAGGCTGCGGTGTGTGTTGGGAAAAGGAGTTCGCTGGCTGGGTTGACCTGACAACATCCTTTAGGAATTCCCACCACTTTCCCAACCCTTTGCTGATAGGAATTGATTAGCTAATAAGTATGGAATACTGTTTTCTTTTTGTCAAAATGATGTAAATATGATAAAAAATAATATAATGTAAATGCAACAATATAAAATAAATAATACTGAACTCATTATTATAAAATTCTTTTTTTTTATTTTATACTACCAGTTTTTAGGGGGTTTTTTTCCTCAAAAAGACTTTTATTTCATTATTTCATAATGCCATACTTATTTCTTTCTACTGTAATCCTTCAACACCAGTGGGGTAGGGTTGGAGAAGATGATTGGCTGTTCAAACATGCAGGCCAAAGCAACAGCACACCAAATACAATTTTTAAAAAGAAGCCTCACAGACTGTCGCAACAGCAGCGTGTTGCTGTGGAAGTTTTCCACAGTTAGCCTACAATTTCATCATAAATGGTTGGTGATAATATTAGATAGGAAGCTAAAATCTAATATCTGTCAAATTCTTAACTACTGGTGTTGAGCAATGCATTATATCACAAGGTCTCATTGATGGCATGATAATACTACTGGGGTAAAGTATCACACACACACACACACACAAATGCAGATAGGGAGCTGCATTCATGATTTATATATATATTTTTTATTTCAAGTTCCTAATGCTCGACTGGGTTCTTGTTTTCTCTGAACATAGCAAACAGAAAAATTGTATCCCTTTTGTTCAAACCAAAAAAAAAAAGCACTAAACTCAACATTTCTACCCTGTGTCATTTTGTGTAATTTGTACTTTGATTGAAAAATGTGTGCTCAGTCTATCAACTTTTAGTTTCTTCTCCAAATGCACTTTGGGGGGAAAAATAGAGTGATAGAGTGAATAATCCAAACAGGTTTGTTATGCCCATTTGCCAGCAGATAGTCTTGTGCTGGAGACAAAGGATTAACCGATTGACGAATAAGTTCAGCCCCATTTGTGTTGACTGACATATTACAGCAAAATGAAATAAAAGTGTCATTATGAAATAAACAGGGCCTCTAGAAAAAAAAGCCATTTTGAAATAAAACCTGAAACTGAAATGTGGCAGAGTTAGTGTGCCATATTTATGTATTTATTTAATTTAGATTAAAATGGCATTTCATAAACAAGAACCTCAATGTTGCTAGCTAGCTTTAGTAATGTAGCATTAACCTTAACTGCACTGGTCATTCATTCATATCCCCTCCAAAGTGATTCTACTGCTTTAGTATTTATTTCCATGTTTAAGTCATCATGTGGGGCTTTCCCAGTTTTCAAACTTAGCATTCTGATTGGGAAATCATGGAATTTTATTAGAAAGATGACTATTGTAAGAGACAAATAGGCATGTTTGTATATCTGTATGTCATTACGATTAGTAATTACTTGAGGTTGAGTCTGGCAAACCTCCTTAGGAGTCCATTCTGTAGGTTTTGCCTTGGCATGATATATTTTACTGCAGTCTGGACATTCAGAATAGTCCTTTGTGGTGTTGTGGATGGGGTGTCCTTCCTGTTAGAGATTTTCTTCACTATAAGCTGTATAGCTAGTTTCAATTAGATCAATTATCATGCTCTTTGTCTTGCTGAGAACACATGACACCTTTCTGAATTATTCTAGTTTGCTGGCCAGTCTGCTCAGAAATTTGCTTCATTGTTTGCATCATTGCTTGCATCATTGCATCCTGTTTTCGAATGTGATACACGTTTTGGATTTGTCTGCTGCCTCTCTAATAAATGCTTTAACTGGAAAAAAAGGAAAAGGAACACTTAAGCATGGGGAAATCAAAGCATGTTGACCAGAAGAGGACCATGAGGCTGCTGTGGTGCTGCACATGACTTGGCTTTTGAACTCGATTTGTATATGGGTCTGAGGAACTTTAAACTGATTGCATTTTGAATTTTTCTTTTTAAACAAGAAGTTGTTTCATGAAATGTTGTGCAATATCAAGTTTTCTTAAAGTTTCCTTAGTTCACCCTCTTCATGTTTCTAGGTCAATTGTATGTGCTGTGTGTGTGTGTGTGTGTGTGTGTGTGTGTGCGCGTGCGCGTGCACAAGTATTCTTGTGTTAAGCAAGACATGCCAAGGCATTGTATGCAGTGGTCACTGGTGGTTTTTAAAATAGGAAAAACACAGGTGTCTGTTACTGAAGTATATATCTGGGTGTGTTCTGTTTCATCTGTTGGTCTGGTCTCCTGATATTCAATTTCACCAAGAGTGATGAATAATATAGATACTTCGGTAAGCATATCATTGCTGCATTCATCCTGCAAAGATGTTGGAGGCTATGGATGGAAAGGAGGCAGGCTAACAAAAGCAGCGGTTAGACTAAAGATGTCTGAAAGCTTGCTAGCTAAGTGTGATTTGATCAACTTGTTGGATAGTTACATGGCAAAGCAAACCAGACATAAGTTTGTAATCATACAGGCTACAATGGGCAGAGGTTCACTGAAACTGAACAGTTCAAGATAAAGACCAGGTTACATTTTTCCAATCTTCAAATGTCCAGTTTGGGTGAGTCTTTGCCCACTGTATTCTCAGATTCCTGTTCTTGGCTGACAGAAGTGAAACTCAATGTGTTCTTCTGCTGTTGTAGCCCATCAGCCTCAAGGTTTGGCAAGCTGTGCTTTCTGATATGCTTTTCTGCTCACCATGGCTGTAAAGAGTGGTTATTTGGATTTATCATAGCCTTCCTGTCAGCTTGAACCATTCTGTCCATTTTCCCCTGACCTCTGTTATCACCAAGAAATTTCTGCCCACAGAATTGGGTGTTTTTTGTTTGTCCACACCATTCTGTGTATCTAGAGACCATACGCAGTTCCTGAAATACTCAACAACCATGACCCAAAGTCACTGACATCACACTTTCCCCCTTTCTGATGTTCGATGTGAACGGAAGCTCTTGCGCTGTATCTGCATGATTTTTTGTGCTCTGCTGCCAAATGATTGGCTGATAAAGTAGATCTTAAGTGGGTATTATTAGTAATTAAGCTGAATTGTGTAGTATATAATGAAATTGTAAACACTGTAAGACCACTGTAAGTGGTCAAATTTAAAGTGTTTCTAAATATCTGATTTGTAAATCAAACAACCAAAAAAATAGCAAAGTCCGATTCAATGAAACGTAATGCCTCTCATCATCTGGAGGCACATGGTCTTTAAGCTGTTATAGAGCACCACCTAATGATCACTTCCATGCCACTACACTTACCACTACACTTAAGCCACAGGTTCCCAGTCTTAGTCCTGGAGTACCCTCTGTCCAGCATATTTTAGTGTTTTCTCTGCTCTAACATGCACACTTCAACTCAGGAAGGGCTGATTAGGAATTTGCTGATTAGTTAATTCAGGTGTGTTGGGAGCAGGGAAATCAGGGGGTACTCTAGAACCAGGGTTGGGAACCTGTGCACTAAACCATCTTTGTTGATGCTGATACAACTGCTTCTAACAATGCTGTACAAGTCCCTGTGTATGAGCTGTTACTCAAACACCTAGAAACAATAAGATATTAGAAGGAGTGTATTAATATAAACCTATCGTTCATGTTACAGGTGGAACTGCTGTCTGATCCTTGCTGTTATACAGAAATAATTCTCACCTTTTGACCAATCAGTTCTGAGAATTCAACCCTGTTGTGGTATAAAAGCTGATAGCTCAGTTTCTCCTTCATGTGAAACAGTAGGCCAATAATTTTTAATGTGTGGCTCCTGAAAACATTTGATCAATCAGACACAGTTTATATAAAGAGTCAGCAGAGTTGAGATTAGGTGAAGGCCTGCCGTGTAGCTAATTTTGTTGAGGAAGGCAGCTCTTTGAAAACACTGAAAGAAAAAAAAAATAGGGCCTTTCAGAAAAATGGTACATGACAGGAAATTTCAAGTTCAGCAGCCAAAATCCATGAGATACACTCAAAACTTTTCAGGTATCAAAATATTTGTTGTACAGCTATCAGCAGTAGAAGGAGGAATTATTCTAATAATTAAAAAAAACACCAAGGATTACAGTGGTGACTGAAAGTTTGTGAACCCTTTAGAATTTTCTAGATATCTGCATAAATATGACCTAAAACATCATTAGATTTTCACACAAGTCCTAAAAGTAGACAAAGATAACCCATGAGACAAATGAGACAAAAAATTATACTTGGTCATTTATTTGTTGAGGAAAATGATCCAATATTACATATCTGTGAGTGGCAAAAGTATGCGAACCTCTCGGATTAGCAGTTAATTTGAATGTGAGGTTAGATTCAAGTGTTTTCAATCAATGGGTTGACAATCAGGTGTGAGTGAGTGCCCTGTTTTATTTAAAGAACAGGGAGCTATCAAAGTCTGATCTTCACAACACATGCTTGTGGAAGTGTATCATAGCATGAACAGAGGAGATTTCTGAGGACCTCAGAAAAAGAGTCATTGATGCTTATCAGGCTGGAAAAGGTTTTAAAAAAAAAACATCTCTAAAGAGTTTGGACTCCACCAATCCACAGTCAAACAGATTGTGTACGAATGGAAATGAAATTCAAGACCATTGTTATTCTCCCCAGGAGTGGTCAACCAACAAAGATCACTCCAAGAGCAATATGTGTAACAGTCCACAAGATCACAAAGGAATGCAGTGTAACTTCTAAGCCTCTCTCACACTGGCTAATGTTAATGTTCATGGGTCCACCATCAGGAGAACATTGAACAACAGTGGTGTGCATGAAAGGGTTGCAAAGAGAAAAATCACTGCTGCCTGGCTGCAGTTTCCTAAAGATTACCTGGACAAGCCAGAAGGAAAAACATTTTGTGGACAGATGAGACCAAAATAGAACTTTTTGGTTTAAATGAGAAGTGTTATGTTTGCAGAAAGGAAAACACTGCATTCCAGCATAAGAATATCTTATCCCATCCATGAAATATGGTGGTGGTGGTGGTGGTGGTGGTATCATGGTTTGGGCCTGGTTTGCTGTGCCAGGAAGGCTTGCCATCATTGATGGAACAATGACTTCTGAATTATTCCAGCGAATTCTGAAGGAACTGAATCTCAAGAGAAAGTGGGTCATGCAGCAAGACAATAACCCTAAGCACACAAGTTCTACCAAAGAATGGTTAAAGACGAATAAAGTTAATGTTTTGGAATGGCAAAGTCAAAGTCCTCACCTTAAACCAAGAGAAATTTTGTGTAAGGGCCTGAAGCAAGCAGTGCATGTGAAGAAACCCACCAACATCCCAGAGCTGAAGCTGTTCTGTACTGAGGAATGGGCCAAAATTCCTACAAGCCAATGTGCAGGACTGATCAACAGTTACCGGAAACGTTTAGTTGCAGTTATTGCTGCACACAGGGGTCACACCAGAGGTTCACAAACTTTCACCACTCACAGACATTGTAATATCTGTGTAAGATTGTAAGATACAGTATATGTAATATTGGATCATTTCCCTCAATAAATAAATGACCAAGTATAATTTTTTGTCTCATTTGTTTAAATGGGTTCTCTTTGTCTACTTTTAAGACTTGTGTGAAAATCTGATGATGTTTTAGGTCATATTTATGCAAAAATCATAGCAAATTCTAAAGGGTTCACAAGCACCACTGTATCCTGTATATAATAGGATTTCGGACCTGCCTGATCCATCCTGATATCCTACTTTTGGTTGGCGCTCTTGCCATCTGAAAATCACTTGCTGCTGCTGAGGATGGCCTCACATGGACCTCAAGCCTCAAGATCACCAGACGATTACTGTGGATGGTACCACATATAAACCATAAAGATGGCTGTAGATGTTCTTCCTTCCTGTGATTGCTAAGATCACTTTGCACTCAAGTCTCCATCAATGAACAGTTAATAACTTCAGTTCAACACAATAGACTTTAAGTTAAAACTATAAAGTCTCCATACATAGGGGAAATTAACACTTTTTAGCAAAACATGACTGCCTTTTCTTTGTAAACACACACAGAGTCATCTCTCCCACTGCTGATAAACTCGTGTTAACACATCTGTACATGTTATGCATGTAATTGTATGTCCATCTCAACCTTGGGACATCTTCCTGATCCAGCTATGAGAATACGTTCTTCTTTTGTCAAAGACATTCTTGAAGGCTATCTGAAAAAATATATAATATAAACTCAGTATGAAAAAGACATTTTGCTAAAAAGTGTTAATTTCCCCTATGTATGGAGATTTTTGGGACACCCTGCATAATGAATTCAGAAATGACTCATATTCATAAGTTGCTCTTAAGTTCCTGTTAGCACAAATTGCACTATTTGTCCATGTAGTACACAGTTATAGAAGGGAATTATTTATAATCGCACTATCGGGTGTCACCCAGATAGTCTGGTTCCTCTCAAGGTTTCTTCCTCACCACCGTCGCCTCTGGCTCGCTCATTAGGGATAAATTCATACATTTACAATTTATATCCTGAATGTATTTATTTCTGTAAAGCTGCTTTGTGACAATATCCATTGATAAAAGCGCCATACAAATAAAAATTGAATTGAACTGAAAGTATTTCAGAGCAAGATCTTAGAAGCTGAAAAAAAGTATATGAATATGAATTTTCTGTATTTGAATTAAGTGCACATCATATTAAATGCAATTTATTTTTTTCCTGTGGTGTATTTAAAACATTTACATGTTTTTTTTTATACTAGGGACAAGATTTCATGTTTTTAAAAAAAATCTGAACCCTTAGATTTAGTATTTGAACAATTCAAATCTCAGAAACACAGATTTTATGAAAATTAGGTTAAAGGCGAATCAACCCGGATTCCCGGGGAAAAGCAGACATTTTCAGAGTAGTCAAACATTCAGCTGATCACAATAATCTCCCACGCTCGATCCATGACTTCGATGTCAAGTGAAGTGAAATGAAGAGCTGTGGAGTGGAGAAAAAAAAACAAAGGAAGATGAACCGAAATGAGGTAAGTGCATCTAAAGCGTTTATGTTCTTCTCAAATAGTTAGTTTTCTACAATGATGTTAAGAACTTAGTATGTGCCCCATGTGACTGTTTAGGTAATGTTCTAGCTATGTTAGGCTACACTACTATTAGCTTGCTTAGCAGCTAACAGCCTAAGGTAGCAGTTCGGTCATCAGAAATGCTTAGACGTAGAACATCTCTGAGAACCTGATGCTCTTTAATCATTAAATTAAAATGCACTGAGTCGGCATTCTGCCACAGTTTTTATAGTATAACACTCCATACAGTCTCTGATTTAGCCCTGGGTGTCAGACTGAGGCCTGGAGGGCAACACAACACTACAGAGATTTGTGTTTACTTTTTTATTCTAAATCACCAAATTCTGCATACTGCAGCAGGATTGAATTTATATTTGGGGCTCTGATTTTTTTTTCTTTTTTTTTATTTGAAATCCTACATCTAGGAAGTTCAAAACAAAGGGGAAAAACATAGATAAAACTGTGAATGTATTAAATACACCACATGAATTTTAATAAAATGTACTGTGTGTGTGTGTGTGTGTGTGTGTGTGTAATTCAAATATATAAAATTCATATTCAGGTACAGACCACAGACCTGCTCCACACCCCGCCATGGTGTTATAGCCAGCGTGGCCTGAAGAGGGCGCTAACGCAACGAGAAGGACGTAAAGCGCGGCAAAAAGAACTAAAGAAGAAGAGAGAAGCCTGAGCGCATGATAAATACTAGAATGTATGGACAGAAATTAGAGCAAGTAAAAAGTATCAGTAGTTAGATTTTTGGGTATGTGATTGGATTCAAGATTAAATTTTAGAACTCATATCCGAAAGTTAGAAGATAAATGTAAAAAAAAAAAAAAAAAAGGCAATAAATGTGATGAGGTGCCTGGTCGGAGTTGAATGGGGAGCTTGCTGCCATTCTCTTAAAAGTATATATTGTGCGCTGATGAGAGCAGCTATAGATTATGGCAGTATGGTGAACAGCTCTGCATCCAATACACAACTGTTACAAATTGAGGCAGTTCAGTCACAAGCACTGAGGATATGCTGTGGAGCATTTAGATCATCTCCAGTAACAGCAATACAAGTAGAGATGGGTGAAATGCCGCAAGAGCCCCGAAGGCTAGAGTTAAAGATGAGGTATTGGATTAATATAAAAGGACATTTGGATTGTCATCCAGTTAAGAAAGTATTGAAAGATTTCTGGGAGTATGAGTAGCTCAGGGTATGGGTTTAGGTAACATCAATATTGCCCCCTATGCCTTCAGTTGATCTACAGTTACATGATGAAAAGAAAAATAAGGATTCAAGTAAGTTAAAAAGTTAAATAGTGCAACAATTCATTGATCAAAAGTAGTATAATGCAGTACAAATACCCCACTTCAAAGTTAAAATAACAAAAAGAATCTCTGATCTCATTTCTGTATTTACTGCAGAAATAATAGCACTAAGGGGTAGTGGTAGTTCAGTGGTTAGGACGTTGGGCTACTGATTGGAAGGTCATGAGTTCGATCTCCAGCACTGCCAAGCTGCCACTGCTGAGCAAGGCCCTTAACCCTCAACTGCTCAGTTGTATAAATAAGATGAATGTAAGTTGCTCTGGATAAGAGCGTCTGCCAAATGCTATAAATGTAAATAATAGCAATCCTTCTAGCGCTTCAGTGGTTAGGAGAAGTACAGCCAACAAACTTTTGTTTGTTGATTCCCTTTCAGCTCTTACCAGTTTGTTAAGTGGTATATCTAAAGCAAGACGAGATGTGATATATGAAGTGATGCAGTGTTTATTTAGAATAAGAGAATACAGGCTAATAGTAAAATTCTTGTGGGTGCCATCTGACATAGGAGTGAAAGGAAATGAAGAGGCAGACCATCTAGCTAAACAGGCTTTGAAACATTTACAAACTGACATTAAAGTAGCATTAAGTAGAAGTAAAAGGAAAAATTGCAAATGAAATAAAGAAGATATGAGTGGGATAGTGGTACAAAAGGTAGACATTTAAACTGCGTTCAAGGAAAAGTTGGGTCAGAAAGAAGAAAGTTTGGGAGCAGGAGAGAGGATGTATTAATTTCCAGAATGCGTATTGGGCATTAAATCAATCTCTGTATAGGATCAGGAAGCATGAAACAGGACACTGTGGTCAAGCAGAAACAGTAGAGCACATACCCATAGACTGTGAGGCATATGAAAGGGCAAGATTACGATTAATGCAGGCATAATAATTTAATAATTTAGCACTCCAGGCTCTGTTAGAAGATGGGCCAAAGAAATCAGTCATTTATCATGAATTATTCATTTATCTAAAAGAAACAGGATTGATTAATAGAATCTAGTTAATATTTATTTATTTATCTATCTATCTATCCTTCCTCCTTCACAACCGTCATGCGCGCCACACTCCTGTTCAGTAGGTGGCGTGAATGCACCGTTTAAGTTGGTTTGCCAACCGCCGTTAAAATCCAGAAGAAGAAGAAGAAGCCTGAGCGCAAACAGGCGGAAAACATGGCGGCGGTGCTGCAGCGGGTCTTAGAGCGGGGCGAGTTGTGCAAACTGTCCAAGGCGGTACAGGGGAAGCTGGAGAAATACCTGGCGGAGCAGCAGAGCGAGGCTGATTACTTTAAAGCGCAGTATGAGCAGCTTCGAGCGGACAGCGGTAAATATACTGCTTCTTCCCTCACCTAGCAGTGGGCTAGTTAGCTGGTTATGAACTAGTTAGCGGGTTATGGGCTAGTTAGCTGGTTATGGGCTAGTTAGCTGGCTAAGCGCAGGGAAATGTGTAGCGTTTTGGCTTCCAGAAAAATAAGACTCGTTGTTTAAGATCCTCAGACAGTCTGTACACAGCAGCAGGCTGTGACCGGCTCTGTGTGGTTCAGTGGCATTAACGAGGCTGAGCTGTTAGCGCGCTAGCTAAAGCCAATAAGCGTGTAATAACAATAACAATAGCAGCGGCAGTATTATTATTATTATTATTATTATTGTTATTATGATTGTTATTATTATTGCGCTGCCTGTGATGAGTAAATAATTGTGTTCATCTCAGGAAGAGCTGCATACACGCTGTGGTGTTTCTCTGGTGTGAGGGTTTGAGTTTGATTTAAATGTGTCGGCTGTTTATCATCAGACGGAGCTAATCACACTAATCACACTGTATCCGTTTACATGCACATCACCATTCCCGTTAAGGTCCATGTCCCCGGGGGGTGTGAGGTCCAATACGATGTTGTTGTAAGTTTGCCTGAGTTGCCATTCCTAAATATCAAGCCTACAGCTTAGCACCCACAATTCCTTCCCTCTCAAGCATCGGAGACTGTAATTAACGTTCAGATACAAATTTTTGTAAGAAATAAGAGAGAAATGGTTGGCAAACTTTGAAAAATTGCTTAGCTGTGCCTTGGAGGGAATCGGTTTTTCAAGTTTTACACTTTCTGCCTGTTTGGATTGTGTTAGTGGCTTGAAGCAGGGATGGAGCCAGTGCTTCGGATTGAGCTGCTGAATGCTCAGTTATATTTTATTACAGAAAATAAATTTAAGTACACTTATTTTTTAAAACAAATTGTGGGCTTTTTTGGTTGTTTCATTTAGAGCAACAGTATTCTGACCTGGAGAAGCGGTACATGGAGAGCCAGGATCAGTGTCTGTCTGTAACAAAAGATCATCAGAAACTCCAGGAAGAGTTCACATCACATGGTAAGCACTTGTAATACTTTGTGCCTTATTTAACCCAAAAAAAAAAAAAAAAAAAAAAGGCAAAGCCACTGCCCGTAGCAGCAATGGGCACTAAAGAGTGCTGCGGTGATGTATTTTTGTAGCCAACCCGGAGGTTAGCATCACGCTGGTTCCCTCGACAGAAAGCCAATAGGATTTTTCCACTGGTTTTTGGATTATTGCAAAAAATAATCTCTGTGACCAACAAAAGACATAACACTTTTTTTATGTTGTAGAATAAAACGTGAAAATATCTTGTGCTTATGTTAAACATAGACCATATTTCAGGCATTTAACCAAAAACCCATTCGAAAAACCCACCAGTCATCCCCTGCCACTCCCGCCCATGGCTGGTGCAACAGAAAAGCATTTGCCCCAGGTTCCCCGTGCTGATACTGTTGTTTTTACAGACGAAGAGCTAAAATCTCTCCGAGAGAAAACGAAGGAACATGAATCCTCGTATGCAAAGCTGGAGTCAGAGCAGGTAAAATACCACGTACAATAACTTATTCTTAAACTATATCGAGTCCGTGGGTGTGTTTTAGGGATCTTTTTATGGGGATATGCTTGATCTTTGTGGATATGACTCGTTCATGGGGCGTGATGTACTCACGTGTTCTGTATCACCGTGCAGAAGGAACTCTCCAAATTAAAGGATGAGCTGGAGGCTGAGAAGCGAGACCTGGTGCGCACGCTGGAAAGGACGTCGCAGGAGGTCGAGGCCCAGAGCGGTAAAGGGAACAGCTTTATGAAAGCAGTAAATGCACCGTGCGCCTGGAACGCTGTAGATGGTTTTAACTGTTGGATTTATTTCTCCTTCAGAGGATTTGAAACGACTCAGTGACAGGCTGGTGGACGTCAACGCTACAAACATGCAGCTGCAGCTGAAGCTAGATGAGCTGGAGGCTTTGGAAGTCTCGATCAAGGTACACCTTTACAAGACATGGAGGTTTTGTGAATATGACGATTTGTGATCTTCCTGTTAAGCATTTTTTATGCCTCCACCTCTAGGAGGCATTCTGTTCTCCACTTGTCCATCTGTGTGTCCATCCCAGATTCTCATTAGCGTGATATCTCCGGTTGAATATTTGTAGGATTTATATGGGATTATTACTGTATCAGATGGGATGTAAAGATGGAGAAACTCAAAGATAGGCAGGAGAAAAGCGGCTTGTAGAGTATATGGAAAGAGACAGGATACCAGTGTAACTGATACAGCACGGGTTGCCTGGTGTGTGTCCAGCAGTGGTGTTGTGATTGTGTTAAAGTTTATTTAGAGTTTTGGCTGGTAGCTCAATAAAGAGAGCGTTGCTATAATTAATATGCGAAGCAAAAATTTGTTTCCTTCATATTTAGGGAAGGATGAAGACAGGCATTGCTATGACAATGCAGATCTGCTGAGAAATGTCATGTGAGGCTCAAGTGAATGTGAGAACACCAAGATTCCTGACAGATGCACTGACAGCATCAGTAGTGAAATCAGACAGCCTGGATATGTACAATGTGGTGTCTGTTTTAATCTAAAAAAGTTCTCCTTCATCCAGAGCTTTGCTGTCGATACTATCCTGGTGTGATGGGAGACATTGACTACTTTAGTTGAATTAAATGTAAATCTGCTACTTCAATTTGTAGTGCCTCGTATTCTGTTAGGAAAGCCCACTGCAGCTGTGTGTGTGTGTGTGTGTGTGTGTGTGTGTGTGTGTGTGTGTGCAGTACAAAGAGAAACGGCTGGAGCAGGAGAAGGATCTGCTCCAGGGGCAGGTGACCTGGCTAAGCGAGGAACTGAAGACTAAAAGTGAGGAGCTTCTCTCTCTGTCACGGGAGAAAGGCAGCGAGATTCTAGGGCTCAAGTGCAGCCTGAACAACAAAGAAGACGAGGTACGACGGAGCAGGGTTCAAGTCTGACAGCCATGAATTTCTGAATGAGAAAGGAAGGAAAATGCTTGTGTATACTTTTCCTGCAGTGTGCCAGAGTACAGGACCAGCTGGCCAGTCTGAAATCCTCCAACGAGAACCTTCAGAAGCAAACCGAGGACTTGATCAGCAAACTGAAAGAGGTGAGTCAATGCTCCTTTACTTTACCGTGTCACAGTTACTGCAGCACGTCGACCAACACCAACTTTTTCTGTTTAGGCCAAAGAACAGCAAGCCAGCTCAGAAGAGAAGTTCCGCAATGAGCTTAATGCTAACATCAAGCTGTCCAACTTGTACAAGGTAACTCACTTGCCATACTGGGTGTAGGTGTGGGCCAGTCTAACATTTTCACATCAGAATAATTATCACAGTTCTCAATAATATGATGCTGTATTGAATAAATACAGCGTGTTTAAATGTAGAGTATCATTGTGTTTGTTCAGTATAGGCATTGGCCTGTTTAAAGAAAAAAGAAAAAGAATTCATCACTAAAAAGAGTTGGGTGTTGTGTTTTCCTGGACGTTGTGTTGATTTAATCAGGGAGCGGCAGCAGATGCAGAGGCAAAGGGTGAAGAGCTGAGCCGGGCTGTAGAAGAGCTGCACAAGCTGCTGAAGGACGCGGGAGAGGGTGAGAGGAGAGAGACACACTGTTCTCCGACTGTTACACAATTCTAGCATTAACATGCACATGCAGTGAAATTCTGAATGGAATTTCTGTAAGAAATCATGCAAGAGTAAAACCCGCAGACAGCAACAGAGCTGTACATTTATCAGTAACCGTTTAGATCAGTGTTTTCAGTGGCTTTTCCCTAATTACTCAAGCACAGGTCAGTTAGAAGCGCTCTGAATATCACACACATTGTGACTGCAAGCTCTGTGTTGTTTGAAGTGCACTGGCTCTTGTCAGATTTTGACAAGACAAACTGAAACTTCCATTAACTGTAGACTTTTATAAACTGCTGGCCATTAGTGAGTGAATATCTGGAGACAGGTATTTTGTGGAATGAACAATGGGTGTTTTGTGGGCAGCTCACAAAGCTATGGAGATGAAGCTGGCCGAGGCGGAGAGCTGCAAACAGAAGGAAGTGGCCGACCTGAAGGAGCGTATTGGCATCCTGGAGAAAGAACTGGACAACGCCAATGATCTTCTGTCAGACACGACACGCAGAGGTCGGCAACAGTGTCTGCGGCTTCCCTGCTTGTGCTCAGAAAGTGTGCATGTAAAGTAACTTATTCTTTATTTTTCTTTCGACAGTTGGCACCACATCTGCAGCAGTTCTCCCAGATGAACCGCTTAGCACAATGTCTCCCACTGCAGCAGCTGTCACCAAGATCAAGCCAGGCATGAAGCTCACCGAGGTATTTTACCCAGGGGCTGATATTTACAAAGGGCATACCCACAATGCTAACTGGTGGCTGTTAATCGTGTTAACCTTAAGCACTTGACACTAGCATAATTAGCATGTTCAGTCATTTTCCTGTAGTTTGGAGTCAAACAAGCAAAGAGAAAAGTGGGAAATCATGTTGCAGATGTTTTCAGAGGTTTGCATGGCACCTTGCTGCATGGCTCTTGAATGTGCTGTGTCCATTTTCGCATGTTTGCCGTACAGATCTACACCGCGTATGTAGAGTCCCAGGAGCAGCTGCAGCTGGAGAAACTGGAGAGCAAACGTGTGAACAAGTACCTGGATGACATTGTGCAGGAGGTCGAGGCTAAAGCACCCATACTGAAGAGGCAGAGGGAGGAGCTGGAGCGTGCACAGAAATCTGTGGCCAGTCTGTCTGCCAAGCTGGAGCATGCTGTGCAGGTAAGGAAGAAGAGAGAACAGTAGTGAGAGTCTTCTCTATTCAGCTGTCTCGCTATGTGTAAATGTAAATGTGACTGCAGCACTGGTGGGTGTTTTTTTTTTTTTTTTTTCTTTTCTTTTCTTTTCTTTTGTATGCATGAGACAGACATTAAATGTGGCAGAAGTGAAACAGCATTCTGCAGCTGTTCTCGTAACTTCGTGTGTTTGCCAGAGAAAACAGCTAGGAGCAGGCCTACCTTTACCTACAATATGTGCATCGAATAATCGTGTGTCTTCTTGTGGCAGGAGGTGCAGCGCTTGCAGAAGGAGGCAGACGAAGCCAACAAGCACTCATCCCTGCTGGAGAGAGACAATCAGAGATTTGAGGTGCAGCTGAGTGACATGGCTCACCAGGTGAGGCTTTTTGGAGAAAAGGCCATTTGTACAAATGAGTGGACATCATAACGGGTGGAAAAGTGAAGCCACGATGTCTCTGAGGTCCTCTAATTGCTGGCTGCAGTACAATTTCTCACCCTGTCCATTCCAATGGTAGTGAATTGAACACGAGCCAAACTTAAAATGCAAGTTGCATCTCCATAAATTACTTTCAGGAATAGCGTTCAGTTCACCAAATATTTTTCCTTATGACGAAAGCATTCCGTACGAGTTATTTGATGATAAATTAAAGGGTGGCTGATGAGGTGACTGACAGTTTTGGACCCTCGAGCCTCATGAACATGCGCACACACTTTCCAACACACACCCGAAACTACAGTTCTGTAGCAAAGCCATATCGTGTTCCCAGATGTAAACTTTTCTAACAGACCCTCAGCAGGGAGCTTTTTTGCAGTTTATCTGGTATGCTGCTTATTTCGTTGTCCCATGAACCCAGTATTTTTGGGTCTCTGCCTGTCTCGGTCCTTTTAATGAACTAAAACCTGAAGGTATTTTCTGTTGAGGTACTCCCAGCATCCCATTGTCTCACTACGCCTTCCTCTGTGTCTCAGGTTCGGGTGTTGCTGATCGAGCTGGAGGAGGCACGTGGGAATCACGTGGTCCGGGATGAGGACGATGTGTGCTCGGCGGACGTGAGCAGCACGTCTGAGGTAATATCGCAGCACCTGGTCACGTTCCGCAGCGTGGAGGAACTGCAGCAGCAGAACCAGCGCCTTCTGGTGGCCCTCCGTGAGCTCGGAGAAGCACAGGAGAGAGGAGAGATGGAGGCTGAGAGCACCAAGTGAGTGGCTCACTGCTCAGCAGCATTCCCTGACCGCTTTCTTTTTGTAGGGGTGTTAAGGAGAGCAGTTTACTACACACAATGAATATGTATTTTATTTTTATAAAGCTTTTTACAGTACAGACTTTCTTAAGAAACTACAGACATTGTGGTGCCTTAACTCAAAATTAGCAGTGGCACAGGGTAGAGCTAAGGAGGACAAAATGTGTGTGTGTTTGTGTGTGTTTGCAGACAGACAGAGCTGCAGAATAGTTTGGAGAAAGCCCAGCTTGAGCTGGAGCAGCTTCGAGAGCAGCGCGCACACCAGATGCAGCTGGTTGAGTCCATCGTGCGCCAGCGAGACATGTACCGTGTCCTGCTCGCCCAGGCTACAGGGGTCAGCTTCCCTCAGCAAGGTGACAGCAGCTTGACAAACTTGACTTTTATAATGAATCGGACGATTTAAGACTATTTTTGTGTTAATGCAATGATCGGACCCTAGGTGCTTCCCCAGAGGAGTTCTCCCTCACCTCCACCCCCCGCCGTTCCCCTGCAGCCACACCCACTGCAGCCACACCCACTGGCCTTGTCGCCGCAGCAATCGAGTCCACGGAGACAGTGGAGGCCAAGGCTGCCCTGAAACAGGTGAGGCAGGCAGAGTGATACTGCCTAATACACAGAGTGCGCACTAGAGGGCAGGCAACTGCTGTACAGAATATGAAAGGGCATAAATGGATTACATGGTTAAAGGAGTTGTATGCAGACATACGCGAATAATCAGTTCAGCTTTATTTTTAAAGCGCTTTTACCAATAGAAATTGCCACAAAGCTGCTTTACAGAAATCTAGTTCTAGGTCTAAATCCCTAATGAGCAAGGGCAAGGAAAAATTCCTTGAGGCACAATAAGAGAAACTTTGACAGTAACCAGACTCCAAAGGGAACCCCATGCTGTTCTGGGTGACGTCGGTTAGTGTGAGTCTGATCATCATAGCAAAACAGTCGCGTAGTGGGGGGGGGGGACCCTTAAAAAGTACAAAATGCTTTGATGATAATAGGGGATGTTGTATGAGCAACTTGTGAATAAGAATCTTGAGAGAAGTTGTAAATAGATCGTCTAAATCAGGGGTGGCTCCTGCTTGATTGGAATGAGAACCTGCACCCACACTGGCCTTTTTTATTGCCGCGTTGCAGAGTGTCATCAAAATTAAAGGTTAAAATGAAGGTTATAGGAAGAGTGTAAGGACTGACATGTGCACTGTGCTGCTGAAATGCAAATGAAATGGTGACAGCCGTTTAATGTAGCTGTTTAATAGCAGGCTTACAATTTCGTGATAACTACAAATGCTCAAGAGTGGAAAGCAGAAAACAGCACTCAGGCAATTCTCTCACACACACAGACACACACCCTTCTGTTTATTTGTTGAGTTTTTTTTTGTTTGAGCTTTATATCAACGTATCAATTTGATGAAAAAACATTCATCGCTAGTACACAAAGGCAAGAATGACAATAAAAGGAGAAATAGAAACGTGTGGAAAGCCTTGGGCACTAAACGCCACAGATTCTCATTATTCATTCATATTCTTTCAAATCTTACAAAGACGTAAGTATTGTAGCAATGTTCTCATAGTCTGATTGTAGTGAACTTGAGTTCATGGTCAAGCTTTATTTGTCACACAGATTTATAGAGAGTACACTAGCTGTGCAACACACAGCGGGACACGCAGGGAAAGTAGACGTAAACGTGAGTCCGACGTGAAGTGGGTTTGTGAAAGTGTGCACACCTGTACAGCTGCTTATGACATTGCTGGAAAAAAGTACTATCAGAACTAAACTAAAAATCTAGTTCCTCTATCTGTGTTGCTTTTTATTATTCAGTGATGCTCTCAGTAGTACATTTGAGATCAGGTTTCCATGAATAGATTAACATCAAACATTTGCTCTTTTACCTGGTGACAGTTATTTGGCTTTTTATTTCTTATTGTATTAGTTTTCGTATCTTAGCGACGTGCACAGTGTAGTAAAACTTGTTGTATATGATAAAAGGTTGAATAAATTGATATTTATTTATTCACATTGCAATAACTGTGAAATAACAGACACAATTAGGCATGCTGTAATCTCCTGCAGTAATGTGCATGTTTCTGTCTCTGGAATAAACCTCTGCGGTGTGTCTGTATGTGTGTGTGTGTGTAGCTCCAAGAGGTGTTTGGGGCCTATAAGAAAGAGAAGGCTGAAAGTGCGAAGGCTCTGACTGAGCAGTGTGAGAAGCTGCAAGAGCAGGTGTCAGAACTGAGATCCCAGAACGCCAAGGTTTCCACTCAGCTGGAGTTTGCCTCTAAAAGGTGAGTGCTGAGGCCTCCAAACTCATTTTTAAACACTGCTTCACAATGCACTTGATTCCCATATACCATGTATTTCACTACACGCATGTAATTTGTTACAGTTGTATAGAAAAGTGGTGTGTGTGTGTGTGTGTGTGTGTGTGTGTGTGTGTGCGCGCCAGATATGAGATGCTGCAGGATAATGTGGAAGGTTACCGTAAGGAGATTGCCTCTCTAAGGGAGAAAACTCAGAAGCAGGCTGCTGCCGGGCAGAAGAGCGAGCAGACTGTCCACACACTCACGCAAGACTTGCGTGCAGCTAATGAGAAACTGTCCATGGTGGAAGTAAGTGTGTTGATGCTGCTGTATGTTCTCTTGTCATCCTTTTCTTTTCTTTTTTTTCTTTTTCTGGTGTACTTTAGCAAATCTACGCCTAGAGTTATATAATGAACTTGGTATTAATGTTGATGAAATATAAGCAGAAGCAGCACAGGAGACCTTGAAAGGATAACATGCTTTAAAGCGACATTGAGTTAAATGTTAAAAGGCATATGACCTTTAGAAGAACAGAGGTGCAGTTAGGTTGGTATTTTAGTGCAACACACCAGAGGCAACTTAACAAATCTGTTTATAGATAAGGGCCGAAACTGTGCATGTCAGTCGGTCCTCAGGACTGTGTAATGAATTATGAATGATGTCTTGACCACTCAGTCGCAAGCAGAGAGCCTGCGCAAGGAGAGAGACATGCTGAAGATGGTGGAGTCCAGTCTGAGCCAGGAGAAAGAGTCGATCCTCGCTCAGCAGAGGAGCCAGAACCTCCTGCTCACCAATCTTAAATCCATCCAGGTACCGAAGCCATCAGCGTTGTTAAACATTCACCGACTCCCAAAGCAGATGGTGTGTTCTGAGGTGTTCATGTGTTCTTTCAGGCCACATTAGAGCGCGCCGAGACAGAAACTCGGCAGCGGCTCACAGCGCAGGTGGAGAAGCAGGAGCGCGAGATTTCCCAGCTGCAGAAGAAACTGGAGCATGAGGTGGAGCAGAGACATGCGCTAGGACGTAATCATGACGTAAGTGCTTGGTCTTGGCCTTGGTCAGTTTGCAGTCATTTGTGTTGTCGCTGTCAGCAGTTGGTGGAACAGCATTGTGGGAAATGTAGGAAACTGTCAGCCAAAGTGAAAACAGACTGTCCTGTAAATGTCAGAAGTTTAAACTTAAAAAGTCAACTCAGAATTACAAAACAAATCTTGGATGCCACTGAAGATCCCGTTAATTATAAAGATCAATAAGCGAGTCAGTTTGCTCCTGGTTGCAGGACCAGGAGTTTGTCGTTTAGTGGTTGTCTTTCACCCATCACCCTTCTGGAGTCGAGAAGACTCAGGTTAATGTAGTTCCATTCACATCCCCGGTGTGTTGTATGTCGCACAATGTTGCTCCACAGTAATGAGTGCACAATGTTTCGTTTCATTGTACACATGTATAAAGATAATCATAGGAGCCTGAATGTGGGTCATTGTTCACAGAAGCAGCTTTTGGATGCCAAGAAGCAGCTGGAGGTGCAGTGCGCATTGCACCAAAGGACCAGAGAGCAGCTGAATGCCGCACAGCAGGAGCTCAACAGTCTCCAGCAGCAACTGAGCACCCGAGAGGGAAGGGTTTCCTCACCCAGCACCCACGCAGGCCTCACAGGTAACACACACTGCCCACCATTTTTTTAATCCACTTTGGACTGTTTTTTGGTTGCGTTTATCCCTTTAGATAACGGAGTAATGAAATAATGAGGTTTTTCATGAGAAAGGAAAAAGGAAAAATCTGAATTTTGAAAGTAAAGTATGTTTCTCTGGCTCAGCCTGGATGATGTTTGTAACCCCCCCCCCCCCCCCTTCCCAGCATAATACTAGCATGTACTGGTTTATTGTTATCTTTAGCTTGCTCAGAATAAACATAGTCAGTTTGTTGTTTGCTGATTAACTAGAGACAGTTAAATGTGGGCCTTTTCCCTGTCAGCTGTAACCAGTCCTTTCCTGTTGATGTAAATGTCCGTTACTATGGCTATCTCCTGGTAGCAGTTCTTCTGTGAAATCTTGGTTTATGGCTCACAATTCATCACTGCTTCCTTCTACATCAATGAACCGCAGAGAGAAACCAGAGATCATGCTGACTTTCTGCAGTGCATAAGCAATGTTAATGCTGTCATTTAAATGCATTTTACATCTCATTCCTCACCTGCCACAGGACTCCAGGGTGGCGATGAGGATGTAGAGGAACTGCGTAAGTGTCTGAATGAGGCTAAGAGCAGCACCAAGGATCTGGCTGAGAGACTGGAAAGCACCACTGCCTCTCTCGAACAGTACAGAGCCATGTGCCTCAGCCTAGAGGAGGCCCTGGAGAAAGAGAAACAGGTGACAGTCGCAGGATGAATTTAATAGAAATGTTCAGGCATTTAGGGATTACTCAAGCTTGAATAATATATTAAATAATACTATTGACTGATTAACTGCTGTGGCTGTATGTTGCTAAGAAAAAGCTTTATTGAAAAATTACACATTTAGAAAAACCCCTAAATTGATCAATGCTGATTTGCGGTTTCTCCTTCAGGTAACCGAACAAGTGAAGACTTCAGTTGAAAGCCAGGTTTTGGAGGCTCATGAGCAGCTTCAGCAACTGGAAAAGAAGCTTCTAGAAGCTGAGAAGGAGAAAAATGAAATACAGGAAGAGAAACAGAAAGCCGTGGCAGCCATTGAGCAGCAGGTGCAGTTCCCATTTTGCACTTTACACATTTTACACATATATACACACATATACACACCAATAACATTTTCTGTCAATTTCTGTGCAGTTATCTGTAAATTCATCCTTTACACAATTGGGCTACTTTCCCTCAGGGCTATGACTCATTTCCATTTTTCAAACTGTGCAGTTCTGGCGTCTCCGGTGGCATTGTTTACATTCATCAGTACTGTTTATTACCTTTGCAGCAAGATGATAACTGAGGTGTTTTTCTTCTTTTTTATTTTATTTTGGTAAAGCAGCCAGCCTAATTCATTCCTGGTTTCAGGTGAGCGACCTGCAGCGGAACCTGAGCAGTCTGCAGGCCGAGCATCAGGAAGCGTTGCAGAAGGCAGCTATGGCGGCTGCTCAAGAGCAGCAGGCTGTGCAGGATAGCCAAGAGCAGGCACGTCTCGCCGCCGAGGCCCAGGACAAGTACGAGCAGGAGATGCTGTTACACGCAGCCGATGTGGAGGCCCTGCAGGCAGCCAAAGCCCAGACGCAACACGCCTCCCAGCTCCGCCAGCAGCTTGAAGATAAGGTCCAGTCGGTCAGCGCGCAGCTGTTCGAGGCCCGAGTATCCTGGGAGGAGCAGGAGAAGATCCTAAAAGTACGTTACAGCATATATCTCTCACACACACTCACACACACACTCACACACACACACACACAAACACACAGTGATCAGCATAAATGAGCACACCCCCTTTGCAAATTAAGATTTTTATCAATTTCTCAGTGAATATGAGACCAATTTGCTGCAACTACATCCATCTTTCTCCATGCTTGAAGAATGAACTCTGGGTGCTGGATGGCGAATGACGTTCAACTTGTCTTTTCAGAACTCCCCACGAGTGTTCTGTTGGGTTGAGGTCTGGTGACATGTTTGGCCACTGATTCACTTTTACCCTGTTCTTCCTCAGAAATGGACCAGTGACCTTAGATGTATGTTTTGGGTCATTATCGTGTTGAAAGAGTGCCCGGTGACCTAGGGCACGGAGTGATGGTAGCATCTTCTCTTTCAGTGTTTCACAGTACATGTGTGCATTCATGATGCCATCTGTGAAATGCAACTCCCATACAGTTTGGAACCCATCAGAGCCACAAACATTAATCTCTGTCTCATCACGCCGAAGTGTAGAGTCCCAACAGTCTTCGCCTTTGTCAGCATGAGCCCTGGCAAATTCCAGAGGGGCTTTTTTGTGCATGGGCTTCAGCAGTGGCTTCCTTAGTGGACGACAGCCATGCATGCCACTCCTCTGCAGTGTATGTCGTATGGTTGCACGGGAAACACTCGCCCCAGTTTGACTTTCTAATGATTTCGTCAACCGTGCTGAACTTGCATGGCGAACTTCTCTCAACACAGAACGCTCTTGACGAGGTATTAACTTCCGTGCACCGCCTGGACATCTCAGCGAGCTTCCCACAAGTCCGTCCTCCTTGAATTTTTTTGGATCGCTTTTGCGAAAGTATTCAAACGTATTAGCAATGCTTTACTAATTTTCTTATAACCTTGACCTTTTTTGTGCAAAGAGATGATTTTCTTTCTCAGGTCTTGTTTCCATGTGGTGCCATTTTGTCAGCTTTCTCTCTTAAATACCACTCTTAATTGTCAACTATCCTGTGGCCACCTGTGTGATGATTGATTTAGACTCATCTGCTGGCAAATTCCTGTTAAGCACTATTTTATTTTATGTTTTCTCCTAACACTTTCATTGGGGTGTACTCATTTTTGCACCATGATCTTAAATTATTTGTTAGAATAATTCCAATTTTGACTTTGGTACTGACTAATCTTATTTAAAAGCAATAACCACATATATTTCATTGTATAGGATCCCATAGAAAGTATTTAATTTAAAAACGAGATGGATGTTTTTCTGAGAAATCTGTTGGGGTGTACTCATTTATGCTGTGCTGTACACACACACACACACACACACACACACACACACACACACACACACACACACACACGAGAGAGAGAGAGCACTGTACTACTTGTGCCTTTTATATATGCCATATTTTAGTAATTTATTAAAAAAAAAAATTATTTTACTTAAAGCATTTTATTTACTGTGGTCTGTTTTGCTTTCTGTCTCTCAGGAGGAGCAGACTAAGATAGAGTCACGCTGTCAAGACTTGCAGAGGCAGAACGAGCTCCTACATGAGCAGATTCAGGCCATGAGTGGAAAGATGGCAACTCAGCTGCTGCAGACGGCCGGCGATAGCTCACTGAACGTTTCTCTCACTGAGGAGGGGAAGTCTCAGGAGCAGCTCCTTGAGATCCTCAGGTTCCAATTGGTTCTAACATTTCTCTATGAAATTGTTTAGTGTAACTGAAGATTGCTTTGTTTTTCGATTGTTGCTGTTTTATGTACATGGAAAAATGGACAATGATGTACAGGATACATCATTTATGAGCAAGTTTTTATTTCTTTTTTCATTACAACTGGAAAATAAAAGTTGTGTATAATTACTGAATAAGAGTTAAGCCTAATGCTCAATAAGTACAAACACTAAGCACCATTTATTCAGTTTTAGATTAATGACTATTTTTTCAGCTTCAGTTCAATTTGTTTTAATATTTATTAAAAATAATTTCATGACCTTTTCTTCTATTAATAATTTTTTGTTTCCGTGTACTGTAACCTTGCCGTGGGCACATAAAGGTTTGTTCGTCGGGAGAAAGAGATAGCAGAGTCGCGTTTCGAGGTGGCTCAGGGCGAGAGTCTGAGGCACAGGCTGCGAGTGGAGCACCTGGAGCGGGAGCTGAAGGAGGTCCAGGACTCTCTCAGTGCTGAGAGACAGAGGATGCAGGTATAGCAGCGCTAATTTGTGTTTTAAGTTAAAGCTTTGCACTCTTCTGTAGACCCTGTTGTCTTATATCTTACACTGTTTGAAGGTGACTGCAAAGACCTTGTCCCAACACGATGAGCTGATGAAGAAGACTGAGACCATGAATGTGCTGGTGGAGACTAATAAGATGCTACGAGATGAGAAGGAAAGACTAGAGCAGGAGCTGCAGCAAACGCAAGCCAAGGTAAAAGAAAACAGACTGGTTGATGTTTAAATTATCTGACCCCTACGTGGGATCACTTGATTCACAAACTGGATCATGAGAAAGTCAATCTCTTTTTGTTTCATTCATTTATTTTACAAATTAATACTAGAGATATTATTTTGTGCACTAATATTCTGTTACTGGGAGTCACATGCAAACAGGCCACCTGTTTAAATGAACAGTGTATGTGCTGAAGCAGACCACTACTGTAGGAACTCAGCTATTAAAAATGTACGGGTTTGCCTTATGTGATATTCTGGACTGTTATTGAGTGAGTGTTCTGTGATGACTAGTGAAGTACGGTACAGTACAGGTATGAGGTGATGTACATTTTGCACTCGTCTTCCTCAGGTGAGCAAGCTGCAGTCAGACATCTTGCCCATGCAGGAGTCCAACGCCGAACTGAGTGAGAAGAGTGGCATGCTACAGGCTGAGAAAAAACTCCTAGAAGAAGAAATCAAGCGCTGGAAAGCACGCACTCAGGTCAGCACCCCAACTAGCTGCTGGTTTAACCTGCTTTTTGGTACATAAATGCAGATATAAGTATATAGATGGATGGGTGCACAGACTTCCAAGTGATTTTTACAAAAAAAAAAAAAATCAGAACTGTTTTTCTGTTTCACTTTAGCATGCAATATTGCGTACATGCAATAAGTGGTGTGATTAACTATAGGAGAAAAGGTTTTGACAGAAAATACACTGCAATGACACACACGTTGTCATCATCAAATGCGTGTGCTAGAGCAGACCAATAAAAACACACCACTGGGAAAAGCAGTACACTGGCATTTTGCAGAAATCTTTCCTCTCTCCTAACTCCTGGTTTTTTTTTTTTTGGTTTTTTTTTTAACAGGAAAAAAGTATATAAGTAATATAGTATATAAATGGATAAAAAAAAAGTCTACACACCCCTGTTAAAATGGCAGGTTTTTGTGATGAAAATAATGAAACCAAGATGAGTCAGAACTTTTTCCACCCTCAATGTGAAATTACAACGTATAAAAATGAAAAATATGTGAAAAAACAAACAAACATTTTAGGGAAAAATAGGAAAAACTTAACTTAATATAACCTGGTTACATAAGTGTGCACACCCTTTTAAAATTGGGGGTGTGGCTGTGTTCAGAATGAACCAATCACATTCAATCTCTTGTTCAAAAGTAATTATACAGCTGTGTAATTCATCAATGTATATTCTGAAAAAATTCTGACATGATTCATCTTAGATTCATTTGTTGTGTAGACTTTTTATATCAACTGTACCCTCTTTATATACTGGTGTATATGGGTCGGAAGACTTTGCAATATTGTATTATTCCTGTCATTTATTACTTACAACTGTACTAGTTTAGATCATTATGGAGTGGTGAGAGAGGCATAATACACTTATTCACAAAAGTTTAAGTACATAAACGATCTTTTTTTTTTTTTTTTTTTAAACTATTATAGAAAAACTGTATAAAAATGTATAATGTGGTGTGAGTCCTACACCCTTTACCTGATTTTGATGTAAATGCCCTTAAATTAAAGCTGTCAGTTTGTACTTTGAGCTCATATTCATTTAAATTCAGCTCCAATATGCTGTAGTAAACAGCTGAAATAAATAACTTTGTCAGTGTTCTAACATTTACATCCCTGACCATAATTATTATAATGCTTTAATGTAATACATGGTATAAAGTACAGTGTAACAGTTTTCGTAATTGTACTAACGATAATTGTGTGTGTGTGTGTAGTTCCTGGTGAGCCAACAGAAGGACACAGACCCAGAAGAGTACAAGCGGCTGCACTCAGAGAAGGAAGCCCATCTTAAACGCATCCAGCAACTCGCTGAAGAAACTAGTCGACTTAAGGCGGAGGCAAACAGGTACAAAAAAAAAAACTCTTATTATTCACCCATGAACCAGAACTTATGTTGACTGCTTTCAACAACAACAAAAAAAATCTTCAGGTTGTGAGCTAAAAGTATCATTAGTTTTAGACAGCCTTTTTCTTCCACTTCCACTGTAAACACTGTCCCATTACAAAACCAACAGGAGCATTTGGTGCACTGTGCATGTCTGTATTTATTTTTTTTTAAGCTTTCTTCTGCTTGATCTGCAGGAGTAGTGCTTCAGTCACCACGCTGCAGTCTCAGGTGCAGAACCTGCGGGAGAATCTTGGCAAAGTGACAGTGGAAAGGGATGCTCTGAAGAAAGAGCTAGAGGCCAAGACTATGGACATCCAGGAGAAGCTTAAGACCATCACACAGGTCAAGAAGCTTGGGCGTCGCTATAAAACCCAATATGAGGAGCTAAAAGTTGAACATGACAAGGTGAGTGAGCTGTTGTGTGGGGGGTTTTTTTTTTTTTGGGTCACTCTCCAAGAATCCATATTTAGTGACCCAAGAGTTTAGTTATGACCTCTAAGCAATGATGAATAATCAATAACAATAACCAATAAAACAATAAGTCCTAGCACAAACCATCCTAGGAAGCTATGACGGGATCAGTTTGCGTGGTTCAGATAAAATGCTGTCATGCTAAATTCTTAATTTTTCTTTGTATAGATGGTGGCAGCTGCTGCTTCTGCTCCAGTCCAAGACCAGGAGGCTCAGCAGGCTTCTGCTCAGGAGCTACAGAGCCTCCGAGATTCCCTCAGCCAATCAGAGGCCAAGGCTCGGGAGCTGGAGAGCCAACTAGAAACCTTAAACAAGGTGAGTTTCCTGCTAGTAATTACAGTAATGTTTACTATTGTTTTGCAATGCAAATTTTTTTTTTTTTTTTTTTTTTTTTTTGGATGCAGTTACTAGTAATTCTACATTTATTAGTAATTGTCCAACAGAATAAGAATGCAAATACAGTGAGTAGAACCCAGGGACCATCAGTAGTTTGTGGCTTTCACCCCGTTAAGGTTCATGCTCCGCTCGGGTGGGGGGGGTTCTGATTACAGCAGTTCGTCATAGCACAAAGAATCACACATAAGTACACTGGTGGTGATGAGACACAGGTGAGAATCATCACACATGGCCTGCCAGTTCAACCCACCTCCTCTCCATCTGCAGCTGACACACGGCCATGCCCCTGCTGCCAGACAGTTTCACTTATAATAAATAACATTTTGTTGGTTATGAATGGTGTATCTCTAACAGTATCTCTAAGTTTCACAGATAAGTGATTAATTCGGTGACCTCTGTGCTTAACTGGACGTGTTGTCTGTTTGCAGACAATAGGGGAGCGTGAAACAGAAACACGCACTGCACAGGACCAGGCATCCCATCTGCAGGGTGAGCTGACGCGCATGCGCCAAGAGCTGGTAGAAAAGTCAGCCCAGGAAGACAGGCTCCGACAGCAGCTGGCCGAGAAGGAGGATCGAACCCGAAAGGCAATTGTAGGGGCAAAGCTGAAAATCAATCACCTTGTGGGTAAGAAGTTCAAGCCATGTCGTGGAACATTTTAAGACATGTTTCTAATAAAAATCTAATGGTGCCCAGAGACTAGTGATGGTAGAGTGTGCACTGTGACACATTCCTCCTTCCTTGTGTAGATGTAAAGGGTCAGCTGCTGAAGGAGAATGAGGAGCTGAAGCAGCAGCGTGAGGAGCTGGAGGTGCGCATAAATGCCCTGCGCTCACAGTACGAGGGCCGCCTGAGCCGGCAGGAGAAGGAGCTGCGGGAGCTGCGGGACTTGCGCGAGCAGCAGGAGAGACATGTAGAGCAGAGAGATGAGCCAGTGGAGCAAGGCCCCAGCAAGGTAACTTTCAGAAATATTGACTTAAACAATTGTAGATGCAACATGGATGTTTCACTTGACAAGGAGTTGGTCTGTTAATAGGCTTTTAGCCACTATTTTTCTCTCAACAATGTTCAGTGCTGATCAGGGTGTTGTGTTCCCAGACTCAGGAGCAACAGAGGACTACAGAACAGAGGCAGATCTCTCTGAAATCCACACCAGTGGCTGAAAGGGGCAGGTGTGTTCTGCTAGACAAGCTAGTATTCATGCTCTTTTCATTGCTGTTAATGAGTAAAGTGTGTGAAGAATTCACACTGTTAATTTTGCAGTGTTTGCTCACTCTCTGTTTCTTCAGTGCAAGCACCTCCGAGCCCCCCACAGCTAATATAAAACCCACTCCCCTGGTGGCGACCCCCAGCAAGCCCCCAGCCATTCCAGGGAACAAGCCCACACCGAGGGCCAGTATAAAACCAATGATCACCCCTGCCGCAGTGCCCACGCCCACTCCTACTGCAACAGTGATGCCCACCACCCAGCAGGAAAGCCAGGAAGGTAGGTATAATACTGCAGGCTTTTACTAGGCCTTCTCCACTGAGCATTAGAAATTATCCATTGATTTAAAGGAAGTAATAATAATTCATATGTACATCTGAAAAATAAGGCAGTTAGCCACTTAGAGATTTTATTTTCTGATCGCTTGTTGCCTTTCTCCAGCACTGTCATCAGAGGCTCCTCTGGAGCATGTGCCCGTGTTCGGAAGCACCACTGGCTCTGTGCGCTCCACCAGCCCCAACATTCAGACCACTCTGGCTCAGCCCATGTTAAGTGTCCAGCAGAGCCAGACCACTGCATTCGTCCAGCCCACACAGCAGCAGAGCTTACCCCCGACCGAGCCTGCGAGTCAGGAGCCCGCCTCTGCCACCATGATGATGGAGGCTACACCCAGCACTTCCCAGATGGAGAGACCCTCCACATCCACGTCTGTGTTTGGAACAGGTGATCTTAGATCCCAGTGGCTGATGTTAACTAATAATGAACAACATTTAATATGCATAAAGTGGCTTTATGAATAGAAGTCACCGATCCAATTCTGGCTGTCTGTATTGCACTGATATTGCCCTGAAGCCAATGCCTGTGCCAGTGATTTTGATTAATGCTGAAAATATCAAGGGTGGCACAGCGGTTAGCATTGCCTCCTCACAGCTCCAGGGTCCCTGGTTCGATTCTGAGCTCGGGTTACAGTAGTCTTCTCCCCGTATTCTTCCTGTGTTTTTTTGCGTGGGTTTTAGGGGACCCACTTTCCTCCCACCTCCCAAAAACATGTTGTAGATGAACTGGCCAAGACAAATTGCCTCTAGGTATGAATGTGTGTGCATGGTGCCCTGTGATGCACTGACATGCCATCCAGGGTGTATTCCCACCTCACGCTCAGTGTTCCCAGGGTATCCGCCAGATACACTGCGTATCTGACTGTGTTTAAATACCAGGGCATTTCCCTATGGAGTGATAGAACTGGTGAAGTCCCTTGTATGATTGGAAAAGCATAATCTTCAAGAACAGAAGTCCTGTTAATTTGCCTAACTAGTATAATAAACTGGAAAATGCTAGCTATACTTATTGGCCGTTTATGATCACTATAAAAAGTCATGGTTCTGTTAGAAAGTTGTTTGTTGGGAGTGTAATACATGGTTTCCATGTGTCATGAAATCAAAACCATTCATCAGACTCTAAGAGAGCATGAGCTTGTATACTATGATCCGTTTGATATTAAAGAAAAACCTGTTCAAAAATGCATGTTCACACAAAATGAGTTTCAGTCTGTTAGAGATTGTAGGATTAACCTCTGTGTTTGATGTTGGATGAGTTTCAGTCTAAGGAACATGTACAGTAACATGTCCTTTACTCTGCAGTTTCTGCGACACCTGGCAGCACCCTAACTAAGCGGCCTCGAGAGGAGGAGTTGGATAACATTACAGTGGAGCTAGAGCCTCAGGAGGAGCCCACTGAGCCTCCCATCTCCAAGAAGCTCCGCATGCAGAGAGTGGAGCTGGAGGTGAGGCTTCCACCTAAAACACACGCAGATGAAAAACTGGACCCACACACTAGAGCTGTTGAGATCAGTGCTGTTCATGTCTCAGCCTTTAGTGATGTTTTAATGTTTGCTTTAAGATGGAGATGCTCGCTGAGGACAGCACTGAAGCTGAGAGTGTTGTACCGGGAGGAAGCCAGGAAGCAGCTGATGCTGTTGAGGTAAGTTTGTGTATTATAACAAGAGACTTAATAATAATAATAATAATAATAATAATAATATTACTACTACTACTACTATTATTGTTGTTGGTGCAACATTTCAGTCAACTAATACTACTGCAGACTACAGCAGTACTGACATTTATCAGATAATCTCTCACAGCATGAGAATGTTTTCAAGTGCTTATGTTAACTATATCATACAACCAAACTAACACACGGTGACGCTGTATATTTTTTTTACTGGTTCTGCAAACTTTTTTAGTTTGTCTAGGGAAATACTGCTCACATAAATACAAGTAATGCCATGAGTCCAGCAGCGTAGTGTAATGTAAAGTGTTCCCATGCTGTAGAGGAATTTGGCACGGGTTCCTGCATCAAAAGTAGCAGCATTTAAATCTAAAAGTAATCTAGTGTCACGTGAGAATATAACCCCAAAATGAGAAATGTGACATCTTATGGACTTAAGGTTTGTGAGACCACAAGAGCACCATTTAGGACAGAAGATAAATATTGCCTATTCATGCATGTGTGCATCATTGCCTAAAAGCTATGGAAAGGAGACATCTATGGTATTTATTTGTAGGAGCTGGAAAACTATCCCAACCTGGAAGAGGTAGATGAGGAGTCTGGGGCATCTCAGTCTGTACCTGTGGAGTTCCTTCTCTCCCAAGTGTCTGATTCACACAGTCAGGAAGAGCCAGATGAACCAGTCATCGTCATTGTCAGCGACTCAGAGAGTGAGGAAGAGCAGGAGGAGGAGACGGATGAAGAGGAGCAGGTAACATAGTCATGTTATAGAATAGTATTAGTACCTATTCTGAAGATTTGCTCTTTACGTCTGCTAAATGGTTGGTATCCTTTTTGGTATGTCCAAAAAATATGAAAGGTACACATTTTTAATTTACAACCATTTTTTCAAAAGCATTCTAGTGATTAAGATGATGATATATAAACATTGTAAATGATTCTTCCTTTTTGGGAAGTAACTTGCTTCTGTTGGACGTCACAGCTGTTCTTGGTGAGTAGTTATAGCTTGGTGTGTCATTGTTTTCATATCTCAGGATTATGAGGAAGAGGAGGATGAGGAGGATGAGGATGATGATGATGATGAGGAGGGAGGAATTGAGGTGGAAGGAGAGGACAGCAATGAGGGGAGTGGCAATGGAGATCCCAGTGAGGCCTATGAGGGCGACAATGCAGAGGTAAAAACAAACACCTTTTTTTTTTTGAGGAAATGATTTATGATTTGCACTTTTCATTAAATCGTCATCAGGTACAAATGGATCAATAATTTCTTTCAACATTGACACCCTTGCTTTATATTTCTTTGTCCCTTTCCCTTAGGGTCCTGATGCCACAGACCCAGGTACTGAAACTGAGGAAAGTCTCGGTGCGACAGACTCCACCCAGTGCGTGACTGTTCCTGCCCCCTGTAAGACACCCTGACCCACTTTTACTGTGTCCAAACACCTTTATCCACTTGAACTCGATGCTCTGTTTTTTGTTGTTGTTGTTGTTGTTGTTACTATGTTCTTTTTCTAACGTGAGGTTAAATCTCTAGATGATTTCTATGTATGACATTCATCCTAGAGCATTTTTTCCATCCCCACAGTATCCAACTCGTCAGTGGCGTTCTCCTCTGAACCAATCACCAGCTCCGCACCCCGTCCTCCGCCGTCTCCACGGAGACAACAGCAATCGCTGCCTCCTCGGCTCAGTATTCTGGCTCCATCTATACAGGAGCTAGCTCCACCCTCACAAGTCCAGGTATTTACAAATCATAATGTTTTTTATATTTGCCACATTCTTTTTTTTTTTATTTTTTTATTATTATTATTATTCTGAATGCATACTATTTCATTTGTCTTAATTTATTCAAAGAAATCCCCCCTCATCATTCTCTTATACATAGCTCACCCAAGCATCTTTCTCTTTCTTTCTTTTTCCTTCATTTAACAATCTCATTTCACCACCTGGGTCCAACTCAAAGCTGTAGATGGAAAGCAGTGTAATGAATGTAATATGACAACCTGACTGACAGTTAGCTGAATGTTTGTTTTCTCAGCGCATCCCTGCACGACGGCAGCCAGTCGGAAGAGGACTTCAGCTGACCTCGGGGGTGTCCGGTAGTACAGTGAGTAGTCTTCCAAATTTGTGTCTGTGTTTATAATGTGTAGCTTCAGCTTTTGGGTTTCTCTTCTTCATCTCCATGATTTCACTCTGCGCTTTATTCGTCCTCCTGCACTTCCAGCAGCCGCAGCAGCACTTCTATGAGGAGGATGACCGCATGGTTCCCAGCACCCCCACGCTGGCTGTGTCCCATCGCACAGACTGCTTCAGTGAAGCTCTCCAGTGAGTACCAGTATTAAGAATTAGACAAATCCAGTCTAATCTAGAGCTAGATTTGACTGTAATGAGAACTTTAGGCTTCTCTTAAGATCTGTAGTTTATAACGTGCCAGCCAGATAATGTTGGAGTTTTTCATCAGTTTGTGTGACTTGAGAGATGTTGATTGCACAATGGCCACTGTGTTGTGCAAGTTCTCCCCAGGTGTCAGGCGTTCTGCGTTTCGGCTTCGGCCTCTCGGATGATGTCCCACAGACCAGCTCTTCCAACACAGATCTGGACCAGCTGGCTTCGCAAGGAGGTTGTGTGTGTGTGTGTGTGTGTGTGTGTGTGTGTGTGTGTGTGTGTGTGTGTGTGTCTGCTGAATCCATCCTGCCAACTCGCCATAAATCACACCTTTATCAAAAAAAAAAAAAGTAGTTAGACCAATGAGTGACATTAAACCCAGCAAAGCTGCTGTGTTTTAAAATGAAGGTGTGTGTGTTGATGGTGTGCCTGTGTGTGCTCTGTAGGGCTTGGCATATACGATAGTCCCCTGTTCCTGCCCACTCATGAGGACTCGCCAGGGGGACGTAGCGTTCCCACCACTCCTCTCCAGGTGACTGCTCCGGGTACGTGCGCCAGCCGCACACACGCGCACACACGCACACATGCACACATGCAGTCACACCCTTTTCACCTGTCCAGAAAGACCCTCATGATGCCTTGATGTCATCCAATTAAAAGATCCAGCTGTGTATTATAAAGTGTTGGTTCCATTTTTTACACATGGGGTTCATTATAGCTCTTCATATTTCATTCTGTATCATCACTGATGCTCATCGTTTCCTCCGATCCCGATCAGTGACGGCATTCTCGGAGACACACCCCTCAGAGGTGACTGAACACGCGTCCCAGTCTGTGCCAACAGTGAGCACGTCCACACCGAGTGTGTGTGTTGTGACTGGGCCCAGCACTGCTGAAGAGCAAGATATCCTGCTTGAGGCAGGGGAAGATGGGTGAGCTTGTACATTAGACACTGTATGTTGGTTATCGGTCATGCTGTTTAAGAATACTTCAGTATTTTTAACCTAATTTCTGTTTGTAGTGTACGATTGATTTACCACAAACAAGAATTCCTACACGTTTCCTTTGCTGAGAAATGAACTAATGTATAAGGGCACTTTAGGTGAAACCCAGTTTGATAGAATGCTGTGATGAATTCTTCAAAGGTTCTTGTAATTCGAGCTGAAACTCTGTAGCCCTTTCAGGGATGGAATATTTGGTTTGGTCACTTAAGGTTACCACAATCACTTCAGTGTTGTAGAATGTTCATGAACGTTTAAAACATACATAAACTACAACTTTAGTGAGATATTCTCTTATGTCACATCTTAAGAGGTTTAATGGCTGTAGATTTGGATTTGCATCATGTAGATGCATAGTCTTAGAGCTTATCAAACAGTTTTGAGTTAAACAGTTTTGTTTGAATTAAATAGTTGCTCTTCTATTCTATTATAAATGTGTAGTTTAAAGGTAAACAGGTTTTCAGGTATTTTCTCAGTACAGGGCAATTTAATAACTACATTATGGGCATAGTGGTGAAAATGTGATTCAGTGTTTAGAGAAGTTTTTGGTGACATTATCTGAGTGTTTCATTCTGGGGAATTTTGGTGCTTTGGAATTGTGCTCTGTTTAGTAGAACAGTGTAGATGTTGGCTTAAGGTGAAGTGAGTGTAAATTGTCTGTTTTTAGAAGCAGTACAGAGGTAGCGCTGGAGTCGTCTTCTCAGATTGAGGCTGAAGAGCCAGCTCAGCCTTCAGATGAGGCCAGTCTCCCCTCTACCAGCCAGGAGCCCTCATCCAGCTCCGCAGGTACACACACACACACACACACACACACACACACACACACACACACACACACACACCAGTTACTCAGTTGATCTCAGTTCAAACTTTAGGCTGTCATCGACTTTGAAGTTTGTAGCAATTGCTCAGGCCAAAGAAAACACTGCTATTCCTCCCACCTGAATACACAACCATTAATGACTAATAGCCACAATGAAGCTTGAATATGATGTCCATCTTTAACCAGTGCTTTGTGACATGGTTTAAGTGGTTTTGTGGTTTTTGTTAAGGCACCTCTATACTCTCTTCCCCCCCTTTACTTTCATTCATTCTCAGACACGAGCAGCTCTCAGCCACCCAAAGTCAGGACAGGATCAGGCAGGCAGTGGACTCGAGGACGGCCCACCAGAGGTTTTGTTAAGAGAGGTACAACTAATTATATATCATGATGCGTGTACACACACAGGCACCCATAACCATAAGAATAGGCCAAGATAAACATTGGTGCAATTTTATTAGAATTAACTGACAAAACAAACATTGAAAAGCATCTAGTACATGTCATGTAAACAGCATGCCTGGAAGATGGTCACAGTGCTTCATCCTGTTTCTTACTGCAGATGGATCAGGAGTTATGGGAGTGCGAAGGCGCTTTGCCAGATGAATAACGTGCCAGAGATGTTTCAGTCATTCTGCTTGGTACTACAACACTCTTCGACAAGCCGTTTCACTAGAGTTTTGATCATTCTCAAGTTCAAATTGTTTCAGCCATTTGAGGTCCATTGAAGCATTTATGTTGAACCTACTGCTTTATTTTATGTGGATACAATAAAGAATTTTTTGGTATAAAATGATTTACTGTTTTTTTGTTTAAATTTTTTTTTTATTATTATAATATATAAAGGCTGCTTTCACACTAGGCACAAAACACACTTTGTATGGATATGAGCAAAAAAAAAAAAAGTGGCACATGCAATGTAACAACTCTGATCTTGGCAGTCGTAGTTAGTATCAGCTAGCTAACTAGCCTAGATTTATTAGATTTATTGTTATCTGTAATAAATATTAGTTTAACTCTGGCAATGAGGAGCTGCCTTCATTGTAGCTTTGGCAGCATAAAATCATAGGAGCTGTTTGTGTGAAAGAGGGATGTAACATCATGTACCAATAAAGGTTCCAAAAATAGTTGTTACGAGTTGTATTGCAATGTTGGAATATTTTCAAATCAACATGTCAAATATTCTTATTCACTGGTAAGGTTTGTTTTTCTTATTTGCCCCCCAACCTGTGACCTGATTGGTTGGGAGATAAAGCACTTAAACTTTGGAAGTGTCCTGCTAACTCAAAAAAAAAATAATAATGCAGCGTCTTTTAAAACCTCTTGCTTAAAAACACCTGCCTCCCACATAATTATTTGTAAAACATGAACAGTTGTGAAAGCACCCTCAATGTATTAAAGCATCACTCGGTGTGTCTGTAGGATTGTTAAAGTTGCACACAGTCCTCATTTTAAAGGGCTTAGTGTGTTCTACACCTTACTCGTCTCTGGGCATCTGAACCAACTTTTGGCTGATTTTTGCTTTTCTCGTCCAGCCCTAGGAGTGAGAATGACTGGAGTGTCACCTTCCATCTTTAAACTGTAGTACTTGGCTGGAAGAAAAAAAATGCAACATTTCTATTAACAGTAATAAAATATATCTGAATGTACCAAGAGTGGTCTTACATAGTGATCTGAATGTACAATGCACTAAGATTAAGCCTTTAGCTGCTTTACCAGGCTTCACTGCAGCTACCTTCAGTTGCTGCTTGTTTGTGGGTCTTTCTGCCTTCAGTCTTGTCTTCAGTAAGTGAAAAG
>CM074992.1:790717-802447 GCA_037576825.1 Pangasius krempfi | reverse complement strand
ATATATATATTTTTTTTTTTTTTTTTTTTTTTAATTCTGGTGAAACTGTCTTGAAATAAAACCTTATATGAGACCATATAAGAATAGCTAGATTTGGTTTAAAACACATATTTGTAGTGATCTAACACTTTTTGGGATGAGCTTAGGTGTGACCTTGTCATGTTTTGTTAATGACATCATGACCAGAGATTATAATTGTCTGCCATGATCTCAGGCCTCTTAACTGGTGTCTGGTCTGTGAGGCTTAAAGAAGCTGCCAACTTTCCTACTCCACCCAGCCGTGTTGGAGACCCCAGCTAGACATGATTTCAAACAAGGTTTGGAACAGCCAAGGCTATATTCCAAGACCTTTGTATTTTGCTGTAGAAAAGCGTGTGGATATGGCCCTTGTTCTACAAATAGTGTTCATTTCCTCAGAACCTTCATACCCTGAATTGTTTTGTGTTAAAGAAACTTGTACTCAATGTACTCAATGTACTCACTTGGGGAGAATGCGTAATATTTGTATCCATCCCCTCCTGTAGTGCGTACTGACACGGCTGACGTCACTGTGGGTGGAAAGCCTACCCAAGTCTTGCTAATGACGATCTCTTGACCCAGCGCAGGGACTGAAAGAGAGAAAATCACAAAGTTTTATCCGCTGTGGCATCATTCAGCTTGTGTATTTTGTTCAGGCATAAATTCAAGGTTTCTGTCATCCTTCCCATCAGTGTGTGAGGTCAGTTGGCTCCTTCTGGAATAATGTTCTGTTCTAACAGTACTGAGTGTGTGTCATGGTGAGATTCCTGGAGAAAGGGATTACTTCACTGACTGGCAAGCCATAGAGTGTATTCATAGTCTTATCTCTGTGTTGTGTTTACACCAGGGTTTATCTACACACAGAGTTTACCCACTCCCTCTTTCAGCTACGACTATTCACCCCTTTCATCCTTCCAGCCCCCCCAACTCCCCCGAGCAAAGAACTCGTACTAAGAAAAACAGTTTGTTCGTTGAGGCTGTTACCTGCTTCCTTTCTGAATCTCTTCTTTACTATGACTGCAGCTGACTTGCTGCCACAGTTAGGTGTGTTGAGGTAGGTGTATCTCTGAGCCAGTCCACCTACAGACAGTGCAACAACATGAGAGGTTTGGAAAGCCACATTAATTGCTGCAAAAATGTATCTGCTTTAGAAAGAAAATCTTACCAACAGAGCCTAAAATTATTTCAAAAGTAAACTGTCTAGAGATGAATGAAATGTGCAAAATTACATTAATTAATACATTTTATTTATCACAGACCTGCCAACCATCACACATTTTGAATAGGAACTCCATTTTAACACTGGGGTCACTTAAATAGACCTTTTTTTCCACTGCAGATGAGCCAATCGACATATGAATCTGGAATGATTGTCAGTTGCGCAGGTATTTTGAACAATTTGATAATAACTGACACCCTCTGGAAGCCCTGCCCCTTCCCCATCTTGCAATAGTATTTTCCCTTTTTTTTTTTTGAGTTTTGAGTTTTGAGTTAATTACTGTGAAATGAAATCTATGCAGTCACAAAAATAGATATTAAAAATTCAGTCACAGAAAGTGTGAAGAAAAGACTGAAAGAGAAAAAATATGAAATAGGGCCACAACACAGTAACAAAATGTATCAATTTATGAATAATTTTAGCAATTAGAAAGTGATTAAAAACACTTCTTTGTTTTTCTTTGCTCCCCTTCACCTGTCAGCACAGATGCATTAAAACAGATTGAGCGGCATCAAATTGAAAAATTTACTCATTACTCCTCTAGGGGGTTGGCAGACCTGTTATTGTTAAAAAATATTCTTAAAACTGGGAGAAGTATATTTTTTGAAGTTCATCAGAACGTTGATGCAAGAGCCCACTGTTTGAACCTCTTTTAAAGAATAGAACGGACTCCTTCCTGCTTCTGTACAGAGGCATGGATAAAGCTGCGACAATGTGGCCTCCAAGTCCAAAGCCCTCACTGATGGGTCTGGGGAAGCCGGCATCCATAATGTCATTTTCAAACCTCCAGTATTTACCCCCCTATGGGGACACACACAACGTAACAAATCTGAGAATTACTTGTGTATGATTTTACATGATTATTAGCACTTGAACAGTTATTAGCAACAGTACCCTGAAGATGTAGGTCTTGCCCTGGCAGTTACAGCGTGTGAAGACAGTGTCAATAGGAGAAGGGATTCCCCAAAAGTCTGTGATTAAATGAGCAGGCCCAGCATTTCTTCTGGAGTCCAGCATCCAAAAGTAGTGGCCTAGTGGTGGGGAGGCATATATGGTACTTTTGTAGTCACAATTCCTTGCATGTTATTTTTGTGAATAAATCATGTTTTCCCTTTGAATGAACTCAAACTGTCCATAAATAGTTGAGTGACTAATGAAATACATTCATTCATCTTCAGCAACTGCTTCATCCTGGTCAGGGTCACTATGGAGCCTAGTCCAGGAAAACTGGGCTCAAGGTGAGAGAATATACCCCATGTGGGATGCCAGTCCATTGAAGGCCACAATGCACACACACATACTTTAGAGTACAAGTAGAGCATATTTCTAATGGTGGGGAAGAAACAGAGAACATAGAGGAAACCCATGCAGACACAGGGGGGAGTAACTTGAGCTCAGGATCTAACTAGGAACCCTGGAGCTTTGAGGCAGCAGTGTTACCCACTGCACCATTGTGCTTAATGCTGTACATCACCCATAAATAAAATTATTGGGCATTGTTTTAAAAAATGGGTTAGGGTGAAAACTGTGTTTATGACTCATTAGGTTTCAGAAGGGGCTAAAGAACTGCATTATAACATTTGCACAGAATGATCTAAGAAAATTCTAAACTTTGCTGGAAGTAAAGAGTATTTAGTACTGACCACGAAAAACCACAATGGTGCCATTCCTAAGTGTAGTCAAGCCATTAACTGGAAGACCACTGCAGAGATTAGTGTCTCTGTTGGCATCTGTGAAAAGGAAGCAGATATGAAGACAAATATGATATATGCATTGCAGTAAATTGTGTCTTGGTATTTAAAGTGAGTGCTCTCATTTTTAATGATGTGCCATATTCCTCAGAAAGAGCTACTAATACTTTTTTTCATTTTACATGTTACAGACATTTGAAAAATGTACTGCCAATGATGTGCATCATGCACGTGGTTCTTAAGAAATGTAGGGACAGTGTATATTAAGTAAAAGTAAAGGAAATCATAGAGGCATCCTTACCTGCCTGATAATCCTGAAGGTCCTGAAGATTGTTGTTAGCATCTTTTGGTTTAGTGGGTTTTTCTTGTTCTTTAGTTGGAGAAGGGCTAACCATCCCAGAAGCAGGGGTGCTTTCTATTAAGGCAGGGTAAGTTGGAGATTCCTTTGTAGAAAGAACGCCCTTTATATCCTGGTTTTCATTTTGTGCTTCTGTTATTTTGGTAGTGGCAGGCTTGTCTGTTGAGACCATTTTCTGGATTTCCAGTCTTGGGGTTGTGTTTTCACTTGGTTCCAACTGAGCATCTGTCTGATTTTCAAGGTTTACCCCTGGGTCCTGTCTGTCTTCAGATTGGACAGGGTTAGAAGGCTTAAAGTCTGTATTATTGGCCTGAGCAGTGGCTGAAGGCGTGGGTTTGGGCTCTGAGGTGCTCTGAGAGTTTGTTGTAGCACTTTGGTCAGATATTGGTGTGGAATTTGGTCTAGTTGAGGCCATCTCAGGAGGAACAGTGGGAACTGACACATTGTAAGAAAGTTGTTCCAGTTCAAAGATAGACTGAGGATTTTTAGCAGTTGGTTTAGAAGCAGGTATTTCAGGATTATCATATGCATCAGTGCTTTTGGGCTCTGTGCTAAGTGAAGTGGTTGTTTCTGCATACAGGTCAGTTTGTTCAGGTGCAGGCGTGGTGTATCTTGGGCTTATGATAGTTGAATACTGTTCTGAAGGTTGCTGTGTGGGCGCCAGCCTAGTTGAGGCTGGAGGAAAATTAGGATCTGAGTTGTTAGAAGATAGCTGCTCAGGTTCAAAGTTATCCTGAGGTTTTTCAGGGCCCTTGTCAGGCACAGGAGAACCAGTTATACCTGAAAAGGAATAGCACTGTAAGAGTTAAATTAATGGGAAGAAACATACTGAAAAGGAAGCTGTTTCATTTTATTTAAAGCTCTGAAGACATATTCATGGCCTCACTTGGCACTGTTCCAAAATCAGGCAGGTAAGGGAGAGGTGCCACTTGGTTTTCAACTGGGTCCAAAAGCTCAGCAGTGTCATAGGGAGAGGGCTTGCTACCGCTTACAGCATCTAGAGGGGAGGAGTGCAGGAAACATGACAGGCCAATGATCATGATAAATATTCTTGCTCCACTAGCACAATCCATGTCATCAAGTGTTTAAGTAGACCACAGAGACCTCACATCCAGTATATGATACCTGTGAACCATATTCATCTGAGTGCTATGTCACTAAGTCTGATCAGTCACATGACCTGGACATCAAGTCTATAGTCTAATTCTGGCCAGTCTAATGTTATAGTTCCAGCCACACACACTGCAACATCACAGATGGGCTTTCAAACCAGAGAATTACCGGACCTGGAAGTCCACCTTCATCAACAATACTGAAGGACTTGATTTGAGGCCCGGTGAGGAACTTGACTTGGCTTGAGGACTTTTATGTTTATTGCATTTGGCTGATGAATTAATAAAAAATAACTTAAACTCACTTGAACTCACAACCTATCTGTAACCCAATGCCCTAACCACTGATGCAGACCCTCTGAAGGAATGGAGTTTGCCTTCTTTGAGAGTGACTGAATTCTAAAGTCCCTAAAATCTCCAGTAACGAACCTCAATATCTACAAGAGCTAAGCAACCTCCTCTGTGAATTAGAGGTAGCCAGAGATGATGGTTACTTGCCTGGACTGTCATACCCAGATAAAGTGCATGGTATCAGTCCCATTCTGGAGAAGCTGACAGTCAAGAAGGTGAAATGGTGCTAGAGCAGCATCACAGTCCTACAAATGCTCTATTTGCCCAGAGAATAGCCTTTGGTTGGATAATAGTAGGAGATGTCTGCCTTGGCAGTGTGCCTAGACCCTCAGTTGTTAACATCTTCAAGAGTAACATACTGGAAAATGGACAACTCTGCCCTTGGACCTCTGCCTTAGTAGAAAACACATGAAGGGGACCTATAGCCCCCACCAAAAACCAGCTTCCGAATGTCCCGCTTCAGTCTCAAAATGAGCATGTGTGTCAGCCAGCTTTGAGTGGAATTTGGGCCGATACAGATACAGTTGCACAACTGAATACATGATAACAAACCAGCTCCGTCCAGGGAGAACTGATGGAGGAGTTCTACCAAAGTGGATCAAACAGCTAGACTGCCCCACTCCCTTTTCCTTTGCCTAAGAACATGCTTACCCAACAACTGTGAGCAAGACAGGAACTGCTCATGCTTAAGAAATGTGCAGGGATGAAGAAAAACTTCATAGAGTTCATGAGCAAGATATATGTGGACAGACATGCAGTGCTAGCCCCATTCATATAGTATGACGAACAATGTTGGTATTTACCAATCTTTGGAGCATATCACCCTCAAAAACCTGATTAGTTACTAAGGGATGTGCTTGATTCAAGTGCATGACATCAAGGTACTTTCTTGAATGATGCCCTTCTATCAGGGCCCAACATGAATAACAGTCTACTTGGAGTACTACTGTGCCATTGCTTCATTGTAAGGGAAGGCCATTGCAACCACCTGTTCTTAACACAACAATGACAGTGATAATGAAGTAATGAAGTACAGGATGCAGGTCCATTTCTTTGGCAATAGCACTTCCCCAGCAGTTGCCATATATGGTCTCAGCAGTGCTGAAGGGTAGAGATAACATGGGCAAATGGCCATTTGTCGAAATACATTTTAATGTTGATGATGGTCCATTAATGGCATCATCATCACTGAATGGAATCTCGATCCCCAGTTCTCAAGTAATTCCTTTATTCATCTACCATATTTAAAGGAAATGTCAGCAAAACATAATAGCCACCCTATTATCATAGCAAACTGCATTTATTATTTGATGGGTACTGTTTTTTTTTTTTTTTTGCACTGGTAGCCATTTAAACATTTTATTGTCATTCAAGTGGCTCAACTTCTCACATTTTTTACTTTTACCCAAAAATAGTCACACAAAATACTTTTTAAAAAGAAACGTAAACATTACCTTCAGTCGCCATGTCGTCCAGAGGAGTGGTCACCTCAAGCTCCCCATATTCTTCCTCCATTGAGGAATCTATCAGTCATTCATACAGGAAACCAGGAAGTAATTACAGCATTGCTACACAAATCAGCAATTACTCACTCACAAATACAGCACATGATTGGTTTACTTGTGTCTACAGTAATTATACCTATATAATGTATAATGTATACTCTGAGAGTTTTTAAAGCAGTAGCTCTGACAATTACACATGCACACACACACACACACACACACATTTACAAGCATAGTAACGATAGTGATTTGGTCAGATGTGATCAGACGTGATCAGTGATGCTTTGGGGCTATTGTGAAGATGGATGACATCATGAATTATGCTAAATAACCAGGACATTTCAGCCCAAAGCCTGTTGTCCCTGCCATAAGGTTCAGATTTGGCCATAGATGAGGAGTCAAACATACTTCCACACCAATGCAGAAGTGACCAAAGAAACACAAAATAAATGTTTTGTGATGACCATCTCAGTTTTCAAATATGAAACCTGTCGTCTGAATAGAAGAAAGAAGTCCAAAACTTTTTGGGTTTGGGGAAAAAAACATTTTTAAATAAAACTATTCAATGTTCCTGTGTTTGTGCTTAAAATATCTGTTTCTTTTTGTATATTAATTTTTGCTTATTTTTATAAAGGGGGCAATAATTCTGAAAGACACTGTATATTGGAAGAACTAAAGTAAAGTTTGAGAACAAGAAGATTGTGAACTTACCCTCAATGTTGCACTGGGTCTCATAGTCAGGACAGCACTGGTTATATTTAATACACTCAATATCACAGTGACACTGTCTCCCCCTCTTAAAACGCTCACCACATCGGCCTTTACAGGAGTCTCCTATAGCACAATACAGAAAGTCCTTTTAGCAGTCATGCTCGACTTTACAATTTCAATCAGGCATTTGTGTTTTGAAATTGTGAAGTGACATTTTCCCTGCTTCTTAGAGCATTTTGATTTTCTTCAGTCCAATTCCAGCAATGTGATTGTTTACCAAATAATTTGATTTATTGTTTTTATTTGTGTGTGCTGATTGATTAGATTGCTCCTGATTAGTTTCTACATAACGCAGGAATGTGTATGTGGGTTTCAGTTTAATAACATTATGCATTACCTGTATAGTCATATCATAACTATTGTCCACCATAAAACAACATAGCCCATTTTATAAACAAACATAACTGGAATATAGAAAAATAATATTCCTCAACAAGTCCATTAAAAAAAATATTTTAGCATATCATATAACCTGTCTTGTGTGCACAATTTTCAGTACTGTTCCACCTCACATGGAAATACATCTTAATTTGAATCTTTAAACCAAATTTTAATTTAAAAAAATTGCAAGAGCTCCAGTGGTGAACTTTTGGTATAGGAGCCCTGACAAATTTCCTCTAATGGTAACCAATAAGCACCTTTAACATAACCTTCACCTCATCTGCTATCATTTAAAGACACATGGCCTCTCTTCGAACAAGCTAAGCAATGTCTATGTTGGTATGAGAGCAGAGAAGACTTACTTGAAGTACAGACAGATTCATAGTTTCTGCAGCACTCATTGTGTGAGAGGCACTCGTAGTCGCACTGACACTCGTTGCCTCGGAAATAAGCTTCTCCACATCGACCTCTGCAGCTTTCTGCAAAATCACATCAAGTGGCATGAGATGACATGTTCACCTGCATCAGTGCAATGCCATACTCTCACAACTTTGCTGGGATGTGATCTTGGATGTTACAGATTTTTTCAGTGTTTCTGTGTATAGTTTTTAACATGTAAGATGTAACTCATTTATAGATAAAATAATAAACCATATATAAAGTGAAAAGTTCAAAACAACCTCCAATGGTGAGGATGCTGTTTTATCAGCTACACGGTCCACTTGCATTTTGTTTGTATATGATGACGCAATGTAGCCCATCTGCTTCTATGGACAATGGATAGGCACCAATGTATATAGGACCATCACTGCTCAGAGTATTATTATTATTATTATTATTATTATTATTAATATTATTATTATTATCATATCCTCTAGCACTGCATGGTTGAACACTCTTCTCTGTTCTGGCGCCCAGGTGGTGGAATGAACTTCCCCTAGATGTCTGAACAGCTCAGTCACTGGCAGTCTTAAAATGACGACTAAAGACCTACGTCTTGATTTAGGACTTAAATTAGCATTTTGTTATTTTAAAAAATCTTGTGTTGTGGGTTTTTTTTCATGCTACACTAACCTCCCCAACAAGTTTTCTAAGTTTGATAGTACTCTTAGTCCCTGACCTAGTCAACCAGCAGGTTTTTTTTGTTGTTGTTTATTGATAGAGAATTCAAAGCTCTCCTGTAAGTCACTCTGGAGAAGGGCATCTGCTAAATGCCATGAATGTAAAATGTTTGTGTATTTCCGTGGCTCTACTATGAGTGCAGCAGTATAGCAGAGATTTCACAACCTCAGCGTCACTGCTGGGTTGAGAAACAATCCACCAGCCACGGCATCCAACGTGAACAGAAACTTACCCTCGACGACATTTAACACCAACTAGGCATGGAAAAATGAAATATAGTCTCTAAATTCAAGACGATCCAAGAAGGTAGGAGTAGCTACAGTAGCTTGAATCAATCCATTTCCAAGAAGCACACTTTGCAGCTTATACACTTCATGCAGTCTGCATCTGACTGTCACACAATGTCGTATGTACTCACTCTGGGCTGAGGAGCATGTGAACAGGACACATGCTGAAAGCAGGAGGAGAGACACAGAGCTGCTCATCTCGACAGGAACCTGATTGGATTCATGAAGACAGTGAGTCCTTTCCTACATGTGCAAAACAACAAAGTAAAAATCACAGCAAAGTATTTGTGCCTTACCTGGAATACGAGCGTATGTGTGAGCTGTCAGTGTCTGTGAGAATGTCCGTGTGAAGTGGCTCTGATTATATAGACGCTGGACGTAGCGGAGGTGTAGGAGTCATGGGCTGGTCTCATCCAGTCTCTTAGATCAGAACTGTGAGATTTGTAAGCGTCTGGCTGTGAGGGGAAAACATCAGGGTTTCCACCCTCTCTGAGTAAAGGCCAGAGTGCAGTTAAAAAAACAGTTATTTACAGAGAGAGCACTGAGAGTACATTTCTCTCCACATCAAAGACAAAATGTTCCATGGCAGCACCAATATTTTCAGCTAATGTTCCAGTCATTGTTCATTTCATTAAAAATTTTAAACGTTTATTGGTAAGTAAAGATGCATTTTGAATACTTGATATCAGAAATATACTGCAGACGTGTGTTAGAAAATTCAGAGAATACGCATGTTGCCTTGAGCCTACATATATTACACATTTATACATTATTCCATTATGTATGAGATGAATCTCTCTTTGTTCCACAGAATAAAGAAGTATAAAGCAGAGGGAGCACTCTGGATAATAGTGAAGATGAGAAAAACACTAAAAAACAGCACACACACACTTCCCTCCAAAAGTATTGGAACGCAAAGGCTAGTGGTGGTGTTTTTTTTTTTTTTGGCTATACACTGAAGACTGTATTTGTTGTTAAAAACGCTGCATTTGAAGAACAGAGAGCTGTCTATGGGAGAAAAGCAAGCCATTCTGAAGCTATGAAAAGAGGGAAATCTATCAGAGCCATTGCACAAGCATTGGGCATAACCAATGCAACAATCTGCAATGTCTTGAAATAGAAAGAAATAAGAACAGGTCAACAGGTTGAACAGGTCAGCCAAGGAAAACAACAGCAGCTGATGACAGAAACATTGTGAGAGCTGTGAAGAAAAACCCAGAAACAACAGTCTGTGACATCAACAACCTCCACAGGGCAGGGATGAAGGTATCACACTCCACCTTTCGAAGAAAACTTAGAGAGCAGAAATATAGAGGCCGTACCACAAGAAAAACAGCAAAGAAATACAGAGACGAGCCACAGAATTTCTGGAACCAAGATGAACCTCTTCCAAAGTGATGGAAGGGCCAAAGTGTGGAGAAAGAAAGCATCTGCTCGTGATCCAAAACATATGAGCTCATCGGTCAAGCATGGTGGAGGTAGTGTCATGGCTTGGGCTTGCATGGCTGCTTCTGGAACAGGCTCACTAATCTCTATTGATGATGGAACTCATGCTGGTGTCAGCAGAATGAATTCAGAAGTCTACAGAAACATTCTGCCAATTTACAGAGAAATGCATCCAATCTAATGGAACTGGAAAAAGTCTTCAACTGTCCATTTGGGTGAGCCTGTGCCCATGATAGCCGCAGATTCTCGGCTGACAGGAGTGTAACCTGATGTGGTCTTCTGCTGTTGTAGCCCATCCACCTCAAGGTTCAATGTTTTGTGCATGCTGAGATGCTTTTCTGCTCACCACGGCTGTAAAGAATGATTATATGAGTTGCTATATCCTTCCTGGCAGCTGAAACCAATTTGGCCATTTTCCTCTGACTTTCATCAACAAGAGAGGTTGATAAGGGGGTTACTGTAGCAGGGAGGCCACTGCCATTAGCGAACACTGTTGCCATGAAGGGGTGTACTAGGTCTGCAGCAATGTTTCTGTAGGTGGTACATGTCAAAGTAACATCCACATGAATGCCAGGACCCACGGATTTAATGTTTTAGTTTTAATGTTATGGCTGGTAGGTGTATAATCTGAAACTACAGTGGGCACAGGTTCACTGACACTTCTCTCAGAACCAACACCTCCCTGCGCTCAAACTGCAACCAGCGCGCGCATCAACCTGCTGCCTGCTCAGACCACCGAGGCGTGAACCATTCTTGTCATCTGAGGGTAAACAAATAAATCCACATTAACTTCTTAAATATTCATGTAAGAAAGCTAATTATAAGGTCATTGTTTATTCAGAGAGATAACATTTGTGGAGGGAGGATTAACACAAAAATAGATATTATATTCAAAATGTAGCCGATTGTAGTATTTAAATCTACAACCCCCGTAACACAGAAGGACTTGGTCTCGTCTTGCCCGAGGGCGAATAGCAAATGGCTCCAACGTTGTAAAGTAGTTCACTACGTAGGACACTAATCTATGACGTTATTTCCTGTTTGTAGCGCTAATGGAAGGTAGCATGTAGAGATTTGGGATTGAGCCGATGTTCACGGTTAGCAAACAGGAAGTTCATCGTGTTTTGGAGAGTCTACGGTTTTTGATGCAATCGGTGAAAACAGTAATTTTTTGATGACTCGCCGGAAGTCGCTGTAAAGGAAGCGCTGTGCAGAAAAGTGCTAGTTATGCGCTAATCCATTTTATTACCCGATCAGCTGACTTGCATTGAGGTGTGGAGGTGATCCGGCCATACAGGTAGGTAGCAAAGTTAGCTAGGCTAATCAGCTAGCTATACTAACCAGCTAGCTATACTAACCAGCTATGCTAACCCAATCAGATGTGTTGTATTGCACACACACACACACACACACACACACACACACACACACACACTCTCTCTCTCTCTCTCTCTCTCACACACACACAC
>CM074992.1:767194-790617 GCA_037576825.1 Pangasius krempfi | reverse complement strand
AACACACACACTAACACACTCCTGTGCTCTAACACACACACTAACACACTCCTGTGCTCTAACACACACACTAACACACTCCTGTGCTCTAACACACACACTAACACGCTCCTGCACACACACACACTAACACACTCCTGCACACTAACACACACACACTAACACACTCCTGTGCTCTAACACACACAAGCACACTCTTTCGCACATACACTAACACACTCCTACACACTAACACGCTCCTGCATGCACACATATATATACAGACACACACTAACACACTCCTGCACACACACACACTAACTGATTCGAGTCAGATTGCTTGTTGTTGTTGTTGTCGTCATCTTTCCTGCTTATATCTGGTAATCAGATTTGAGCTGTCTCTCAATAGTCTCTGTGTTTAACATTAGATTCCAGTTTTGTTTGATTCAGTTCCCCAAATATCATGAAAACCATCAGTTGTTGTGCTGCACTGCAGAGGACAGTGATGTGTCCTGTCTCTCAGTGATTCTCTGTCCTGCCAGTGTGTTGGGCTGAGCTCAGAGGCAGCATGGGAGCAGAGAGCAGCGGGCTGAGGGGCTGTGTGCTTGAAGAGCCGTCCGTCACGCTGCCTTCAGGCCTCACCATGTACTCCGCTGTGCTGCAGGATGGAAAACCAGCCTCTGTCTTCGTCTATAAGCAGGGCAATGAAGACAACGTGAACAAAGCTGCCAAGGTACAGTGGTAAAGATACTGAAGAAATGATTCGGGAGAAAAACTCACCTTGAATACCGCTGATCAGAATCAGTGTTTGCTGTCCAAACCATTCTTCTTTAGTTTTTCTATTTGCTACAATTAACAAAAGCTTATAACCGACAGTTTCATCAGTTCATCATACATCATACATCTCAGTCCATGCTGAGTTCAGTAATCTCTCTCTGGTTAATGGCGTTAATTAGCCAGTGTTGTCTGGGGCAAGGCTATTTTGGCATGTATTTTGCACAACGCTAGCTTTAGGTTAAAGCATCAGCAGCCGTTATTTAGTGACTGCATTTGATGTAAGTGGAAAGTTTGTGTAAATTTAATTTCCACCTGAACCACTCCTATAAGAACATCTGTGCAAACAGTACGTATGTTGAAAGAAAGCTCTTGTATTCGGGAGCTGAGTGTCTTGTGCAGGGCTGGAAATAAAGCGCAGTGGCTAGTTGTTTTCCGATATTAGTAGCCACTCAGCGCCAGTTTTAAACGTGCTCTTGTCAAAGGAATAAATGAGCACTGAGCACTTTATTAGGAACACCTGTACACCTACTCATTTATGTAATTAGCTAATCAGCCAAGCGTGTGGCAGCAGTGCAGTGCAGAAAATCAATGAGACGCATGTCAAGAGCTTCGGGTAATGTTGACATCAACCATCAGAATGAGGACAAAATGTGATCTCAGTGACTTTGACCATGACACGCTTGCTTTTGTTGCCAGACGGGCTGGTTTGAGTATTTCTATACGGCACGCACAACAAGAGTTTGTGCCAACAGGCTGAATCCATGAACCCAACCTGCCTTGTGTCCACAGTCCAGACTGGTGGAGGTAGTGTAATGGCGTGGGGAAAGTTTTTGGCCCGTTAATACCAATCAATCATCTCTTGAATGCCACAGCTTATTTGAGTATTGTCGTTGACCATGTGCATCCCTTCATGGCCACAGTTTACCATCTTCTAATGGCTACTTCCAGCATGATAATGCACCACGTCACAAAGCAGGAGTCATCTCAAACTGCTTTCATGAACATGACAATGAGTTCAGTGTTCTTCACTGGCCTTCCCAATCACTATATTAGTATAGTGTTCCTAATAAAGTGCTCAGTGAGTGTACTTTAGCGATGATGTTGTCTACAGTGTAAAAACCTGTGCTCTGTTCCCATTTAGCACCTGAAAACTCTGAGACACCCGTGTTTGCTGCGCTTCCTGTCGTGCTCCGTGCAGGATGGAGGCATACACTTGGTGACGGAGAGGGTGCAGCCTCTGGAGCTGCTGCTGGAGAACCTCACACCTGAGGAGATCTGCGCCGGCATCTATGATCTGCTGCAGGCCCTCGTGTTCCTCCACGACAGGGTAAGAGCAGTTACAGTGCTTTAAATCGGAATGATCTGATTTCTTTGAGCGTGCATATACAGGCGTGGACAAAGCACTAGTCTGGCGCACGGGTCGAGCAGATTTTGTGACCAGACTGTTAGTGTTTTATTCCTAGCTGCCCAGAAGACACGGGTTTTACAACCAGAAGAAAATTGTGGAGCAGTAATGTGAAATGCTAATAAAAACATAAAGCAGTGATGTTTGAAAATAGTACAAAAACATGATATTTGATTGATATCTTTACCGTAGTTGGGACAGGAACATGTTTATTACTGTGTTACGTCACCACCTTTCCTTTTAGCAGCACTTAATAATCATTTGGGGACTGAAGACACCTTTTTTTAAGTGGATATTTTGCCTTTTTTTCCTGCTGGGCAGCTGTACTGTGCCTTCATTGTGGTATTTTGTGCTTGACAAGTCCGTGGCATTTCTGGATGCTGTTGTTACACTGTGTATAGCTTAGGGCTGCACAGTATATCCAAATTATTGAAATATCGCAAATGTAAATATCGCGATATGCATATCGCAAGGGCTTGCGATAACTGAATGATTTTAATACTTCAAAAAATTATAAAAAAATCAAAGGTTTAGAGAGACGCAGACAGCAGAGAATGCTTTCTTTTCCTCAAAAGAACATGACGTATATTGGTTATGTCATTTTCGGTTTTTAAATATATATATTTACACACTTACAGCAATATTGTGCCGCATATCGCATTATTTAACAAGTTATCGCATATCGCATTTTTCTTCAATATCGTGCAGCCTTAGTGTATAGTTCAGTCCTGACCTGCTTTTGTGGATGCAGTGATGAACTGTGTTTATTAACTACGGTTTGTCAAAGTGTTCCCAAGCCCATGTGCTGATATCCCTCACAAAGGCATGCCGCTTTTTAACGCAGTGCCATCTGAGGGATTGAATGTCACAGGAATTCAGTTGTGGTTTTCGGCTTTGCACTTTACACACAGAGATTTCTCTGGATTTTTTTTTTTTTTTTATTCTTTTGATGATGATATACACTGTAGAGGTTAAAATACCTGAAACCTTTGCAACCACTCATTGAGGAACATTGTTCTTAAATGATTGGATTATTTGCTGACGTGTTTTTTTGGTAAAGTTCTGTCTGGTCTAATGACCAGTACCTCGCTCTCTAGAGGATGCTAGAAACCAGGCTCATGAAACTAGAGTTAGAGAGTTAGAGCTTGTTAATTATGGAACTTTTGTCTAAAGCTGGAAGCTAGAAGCCATAGTCCAGTAAAGCACTGTGCTTCAGGGCACAACAGTTGTACTCGGGCAGTCCAGGGACTTAAACTCACAGCCACCCTTTCCCTTTGGAGTTATACATCAGATATTATAGTTTGTAGTGATATTTCTCACCTGCCTGTGTGTCCTCAGGGAAAATCGAGCCACAACAACGTGTGCATGTCCTCTGTGTTCGTTAGTGATGACGGACACTGGAAGCTCGGCGGGATGGAAACGGTTTGCAAATTTTCGGAAGCAACACCAGAGGTAAGACGTGACAAAATGAGCCTGCATCGGCTTGCTCACATCTCTGAGACAGTAGCATTACAGCCACAGCATCATGTCAGCCTCCTAAAATAATCCTATAGGCATGATTTATTATATAATGTGCTGGAGAATGTTGGAGCTTGAGAGCTTTTTTGTGTTGTACCAGTTTCTCACCAGTGTTCAGACAGTAAGAGAGAGCAGCGCTGTGCCTCCAGAGGAGAAGGTGAGGCACTCTCATTTGACGTTACATGATTTCCATTACCTCAAACGCCATTACGGTTCAGTGACTCAGTCACACAAAAACATTTTTTTTTTATTTGTAGCTTGGCGGATTCAAGACGCTTCCCGAAAAACACGCCCACGCGCGGGATGCCTTCTCTTTCGGCGGGTTGGTGGAGGCCCTCATCCCCTTGCTGAGCAGTTATGGTTAGTATTCTTAATTCTGCAGCAAAAATGAACTGTGTGTCTGAGAAACGCATCCTGTGCAGTCGATAAGCCTCCAGGGGATCAGTGCGAATAGCGCTGTTGGATGTAGCTGCATTTCAAAAAAGGACACAGTTTTGCTAAAAGTGAATGTGTTCTCCTTTATTCTTCACTTTCATCCAGATCCAAATTATTAACAGCATTCTGTACAGTGTTTCTCTGGACAAGCCAAATCCAAATCCAAAGCCATATGCTTGTCTATAATTTTGTTATTTTACTCTTTGTACATTTAGTCATGTTATTCCACTACGCATCATGTTTTTCCATTTCCTTGTGGTTAAACGTCTGTCCAGTATGCTCTCATCTTCCTCCCCCTCATCTTCCATTCATTGTTTTTATTTTTTTTCCATTCGTCTGAGCGTTTTGATGACCTCTGTCTGTCTTTGTGGGTCTCAGTGTCGGACGAGTTGCTCGAGAGTCTGAGGAGCACGCTGCAGGTCAGCCTGTTAACCTCTGACCCCACGGTGCGGCCGGCGCTCAGCAGTCTCCTGACTCATGAGTTTTTCAGGTGTGTGTGTATACTGTGTTGACCTAGCAGCACAAAGATGATAATAGCTGTTCTAGTACTACTAAGCATTTTTGGATTAAATGGACATATACACAACTGATTATTAGATTTGTTAAATAGGTAAATATTCAGAACTTAACTTTTCTATTGATCTCAGCAGAAATGACTTTCTGGACATCATGAACTTTCTAAAGAGTTTGACTTTAAAATCCGAGGAGGAAAAGCACGAGTTTTTTAAGTAAGACTTTGTCCTACTCTGCTTTAGTTGTATTTTTTTAGGGTATAACACGCTATAGTAAACGTGTGCTCTATATGTGTTTGTTTTTCTCCAGATTTCTACTGGACCGAGTTCACAGCCTCCCTGAGGAACTAATTGGCGCTCGGTTGGCTCCTAAACTGTTAAATTCTCTGGTATTTGCTGAACCCACCGCTGTGAAAAGCTTCCTGCCTCACCTGTTACAGCCCAAAAAGGGTATGAAAAAGTGCTCTGCGTATGACATTGTTATTGCTCGGTGGCTTGTAGTTGAGTAATTCATGAACTCATGAGCATTTCGTGTCCCTCTGATTCTGGGGTGTTGCAGATTCAGCTGTACGAGTTGGGGAGGAGTGCCTGCTGTCTATGCCACTGTACCGGAGACACGTGGTGCCACATCTTCTGAAGCTCTTCAAAGTGAACGAGGAGCATGTCCGGATGGTGCTACTCTCCCATATCCACGTCTATGCCGAGTTCTTCTCACATGACGAGCTCAAGAACCAGATCCTACCTCAGGTAAATAGGAAAATATAGAAATAGGAAATACCCCTTGATTTTCCCCATATAATCACACGTGATGTACGTTAACAGGGCTTCCGTGATTGATTATTTTGTTTTTTAATATTCTATACGGAAAAGAAAAGCTCAAGACTTCATTAGGTTTAATGACGTATAAGTGAGAACCAGTAAAATACAAATATTAAAGGCACATTTAATAGCACACAGTATAATTAACAAAAATTCCCCCAATGAACCATCTTACAGAGCTCTTACAGGTAGTCACACGGGCATGTTTCCTCTTCAGGTGTGCACTCATGCCAGTTGTGATGTCGTGCCAGGCTGATTTATGTTTGCATAGACTATATTACCGTGTCCCGGATGAACTTTACCAAACTTCAGGTGTTGTCTTGCACCGTCTTGGATTTGTTCCGTGCTTTTAGTTGGTCATAGCTACATAGTTTTATTCATTCATTCACCTTTAGTAATCGCTTTATCCCGGTCCTATCCCGGGAACACTGGGCATGAAGGGGGAATGTGCCAATCCATCGCAGGGCACCATGCACACCCACTTTCACCCACAGCGGCAGTGTAGCATAGCCAGTCCACCCACCCACATGGTTTTGGACCTGCAGGAAACTCATGTGGACAACACGCGAGACAGTAACCCAAGATCAGGGTCAAACACAGGGAGCTGTAAGGCAACAAAGCTAACCGCTGCACCACTGCACCGCTGTACCGCCTGCTTGGTTTGCTGTAGTGGATTATAAAACTTGTGTGCCATGCAGAATATAAAAGGCTGCCAGCACCATGTCCAGAAGGTAGACTATACTGTACTGCAATGGAGCAAGTCTGTGGAAGTTTTAATTGTAAAATAGTAAAAAGTTTAATAGTAAAAGTGCTCGTCCTTTAAATTATTTTATTATATATTAATTCATGAATTAGTCTAAGTAAGATTTACACATTAATAAGCAAATCATGCTGTCGGTGTTGAGGATAACAAGCTGTGAATATGTTCATGAACTGTGACCAACACTCATGTAACACTGTTTCCAGCTGTTTCCAGTGCATTGCTGATAGCTGTGACCTGAGAAAACATGGTGAATAACAAACACAGTTACAAGGTATAGAGAAAACTGTCAGATGCCACTGTAAACCATATTGATGGTTTGTGAAATGTGCGCTTCCAAATTAATAAACGGCAGAAAATAAACACGCATGTCCCTGCAGTTGTACCAGAATATTCGTACCAAAACTGAATGCTGTTTTGTTCTCGCTGGAAGCCTATAGAAAATTACATTTTAAAGTGTTTAAAACTCTATGAAACTGGTTTGTACATTATTTAAACATTTTACAGGTGTTGCTGGGAATGAGAGACACAAATGATGCTCTGGTTGCCATGACGCTCCAAAGCCTGGCAGTCCTGGTGCCGTTACTGGGAGCGCAGGTGGTGGTGGGTGGCGAGAGGACCAAAGTCTTCAAACGTACCACACCAAACTTCACCAAGTCCACAGAGGTTACGCCTGAAAGTCAGTTTCTCACTTGTGAAGCCATGTGATTATTTATTAATTTTCCTTTTCCCGCTTTTTTCCGCCCATTAATCTCAATAAACTCAGCAAGGTTACTTTTTCAGGAATGGCAGAGTTTAAATCAGATTATGTTTACATATGTATCTGTAAATACATATGTAAATAAGATTATATATGTGCTCCATATATAGGTGATTAGTAAGTGTATTTGGGCTTTTGTTTCTCTAGTTTTGCAATTCAGCTGCCTGTAAAAACGGACAAAAAGCTCTGCATAGCTCAGAACAGTAGTACAGACAGGCGGTTTGCATGAAACTGGACTGGTGGCTATAATCCTCTCTTCCCTGTTACTTCTGGCTTTCCTGTGCAGACTCACCGGTTCATATTGTTGGAACGTCTTTGCCCCTTAGTTCGCAACCCTCCAAGGTTAAAAGTCTGTTGCCTAAGCGCTTGGAAGGAGGAGAGCTGGTTCTGGAGAAGCTGAACTCTCTCCAGTCAGTCAGAAGAGATGCTGCTGCCCAGCTGCCCGCTACATCAGAGACAGGTAAGGTAGAGGAGTGGGTAGTCTCTATCAGACATCTCATAGGAAGGGATCTGACCATGAACAGCTCTGGATGCATGATGCATGTTGCCCTGGAGCCTTAAGCCAAAAAAAATCAACTCTTTTCTGTAACATGTACACTGTATTAATTTAGTTTGATGTCTGATTTTGTCTGTGCGGAAAAACAGCTCTTCCCCTGAATGGCTTCAGCCAAGAGAAAGAGGGAGAGAATGGCAGCAGAACGGAGAGGCCAGACGAGGACTGGCCCGACTGGGAGGATGCGGAGGAGAAATCTGGCAAATACCAGCCTGTACAAATTAGCATACAGCCTGCAGACAGTGACTCAGGATTTCCAACCACTGCTGTATATGAAGAAGAGGGACCCTGGGATGATTTTGAAGATTCTGAGGTCATCTCCAAGCACTCAATTACTACACCTCATCCAGTCCCGTCGTCAAAATCCTTAAGCGACAGTGCCGTAGAACCTGTATCTGTACCAACTTCTGGACCTGCACGAGAGTCTAAAGCACTCAAACTTAGTACCGCTTCAGTAAAAATTGCTTCTGAGCAGAAAAATTTGTCTTCAGATACAGGCTGGGAGCAGAACATGAAAGATACCAGGCCCGGCAAACCAGGTTTAACTACAGAAGCCAAACCTAAAAACGGATACAGGAGTGCAGGAGCTGGGGGACTAGGAGAGGAATTCACCATTGAGGTGAAAAAGAAACCAAATAGGGATCCGGAGCTGGACCTCTTCGCTGACATGGTACCGGACATAAAGCTGTCTTCTCCTAGCATGTTCTTACCCATAGGGAGTTCAGTCAGCAAGCCTGAAGGACCTCCAGCTGCAACAGTCTCTCACACTGAGCCAGACACTACACACTTACACACACTGGAACTGACAGCCAAGTTTGCTGCAGTAGACCTGACAGAGGTGAGTCACTGTTCTTCTGATGTGCTGATTTATCACGAGTTAATATGTTGGGATTATTAGATTTCAACAGGTCTGTGAGCAGCACAAATCAATCACATCTGTGCACGGCAACTTTAACTTTCTGCTAAATGAATGTGAACAAAACAAAATCCACTCGGGATATTGAGGCTCAGAACAAGTTACCATAAGCATCCACAGTGTGGCGCTGTTTCTGAGTGTCTGATATAAACATCATCAAATGGTCCATCATACACGTGTCCCTTTTTGCAGTCCTAGCATTTTTATATATTTGGTAATAACCCTGGTAATAATTACTAATCAGTGACTCAGTGAATGACTGAATATAGCAAATAGTTTAAACCTATGTAATTTTTCTTTGCATCCTAAAGCTTGCCTTCGGATTGCACTATTCTAATTCACAATTTAAAAAAGAAAAAATAATTATATGGCCAGGACACACAATCTGGAGTGATGTTTCTTGAATGGATCTGGGGTATTGACTGTAGCCTCATTGTCTTTCACAGGCTGATGCGGAGGGCTGGGGTGACAGTGATATCAACTGGGAAGACGAGAACAGCTGGTCGTGATCTCTGCAACTGTGAGCCAAAGGCTGTGCACAAGATGTCAATTTCTGAGACAGTTCAAATGTGAAACTGAGTTGAAAACCATCGTGACCATCGCAGGCAGCTGAAATGCCTCTTAACACTATTGAAAGTGCAGAAGTGTAGCTTTAGGACTACTAATTTGGACAACATGCAGTTATGGGTATTCTAAATATATCACTCACGTCAAACTACGCTGTTATATTCGGGTTACCTTTTCCAGCTCACTGATTTTAATTGTATGAGAGAGCACCAAGCCATAATGGAAGATGTGAAAGCTGACAACAGTTATTTATTCTACAGGATGTGGGCTCTTGTCTGTGGTATCCATGGTTTAATAAGTCTGACCTTGCCAACTGGCATGATGTAATCTTGAACACAATCACTTGAGTAATGAATCTGATTGCTAAAAATCAGGCATTAGAAATACTGTATCATGAGATTTGCAATCAGGGCTGTGATGTTTGATACTGGGCTCTTTTAAAACCACACCAAGAATGAAACTATTAATGATATGAAGGGTTGGTGTCTTGGTTTACTTGTCTCTCAGTCTTTTTGGGAACCTTGTGTAGCTCTTTGCCAAATAGTGACAGAAATATAGCTTCTCGCTATAAAGGCATTTTCACTGGAAGTACACGTGCAGCATTTGTCTACAGTTTTAGGGGTTTTGTTCGTGCCATCAGTGGTTCAACTTATTTCTGCTTATATTACAAGGAGCCTTATACAATAGCGACTTTCAGCATAAACATGTGTAAAGTATATTGTTTATATATAGTACACATACACACAGAGACACATTTTGTTTTAGGGGTGGGATTTTGCTGAAGTAAAAGAGAAAATGATATAATTTATTTGTATTGCCAAATGCTTATCAAATAAAAAAAGGTTTTATGGTATTTATCTGAGTGCTGTTGACGTTGTTTTTCCACAAAACTAGAACTGTCCAGAGTCTCACCAATATGACGAGCTTGCGTTGTGCTCAAACGTTCCGCTACCCAAAGAGCATGAGCTAATCAGAGGTTATGTTAAGAGACCAGGGGGAAGAGCATTAAGTGAGGTATAAATTTATTGTACAAATAGTATAGAGAGATTAAGTTCATATGAAAAAACATTTAAAAAAAAAAAAAAAAAAAAGTATTCTTGCCCAAATACCCAGTTGCACTGTTTGTGTACATCTGAAATTTAAGTGAAGTAGCCAGGACTGTGTGAGAAACAGGACAACCTGTTGTGTTGCACTGTTTCCTCATCAGGGGGGATGGGGGCTGTTACTGCTGATGTGTGTGATCAGTGCTTGTAAAGCCTGCAGTCTCGATGTTACCCACTGTGGAGGAGACGAAGCTGCACCCCCAATACCCTGTAGTGCCCTCAGAGCACTTTCTGCTGCCTGGAGGTAGCGCTCATACTCTTCTTGTTCACAGGTCTCCTGGCGTGGCCGCTTGGCGCATGGCTGATGGAGAAAAGGAGTTGGAATTTGGCATGTTGTCTGTATCAGTGGCTAACAGTACAATGTTTCACATGGATCAGGATATATTTCCTTGTAGGAGTTGAAAGACGGTTCTGTTGCATCACTCAGAACGACATTTCTTTAATTTACATTTACGGCATTTGGCAGACGCCCTTATCCAGAGCGACTTACATTTATCTCTCTTACAAAAGTGGCAGCCTGGTGGTGCTGGGATTTGAACTCATGACCTTCTGAGCAGTAGCCCAACGTCTTATAACGCCATATATATGGTAGGTTTACCTGAGTGTATATACTTAAATATACTTGATATACAAATACTCCAATATAAACTAAAGAAGTGCCAGGTATTCAACAAATATACACTCACTGTCCACTTTAATAGGAACATATACACCTGTTCATTTATGCAGTTATCCAATCATACAATCATGTGGCAGCAGCACAATGAATAAATCATGCAGATGCAGGTCAAGAGCTTCAGTTAATGTTCACATCAGACTGAAGAAAAAGTGTGATCTCTGTGACTAACAGTGGCATGGATTTTGGTGCCAGATGAGCTGGTTTGAGTATTTCAGAAACTACTGATCTCCTGGGATTTTCACACACAACAGTCTCTAGAGTTGTTTGAGTTACTATAGACTTCCTGTCAGCTCAGACCAGTGTGCTCATTCTCCTCTGATCTCTCTCATCAACAAGGTGTTTCAGCCTGCAGACCCTCTGCACAGGATGTTTTTTGTTTTTCACACCATTCTGTGTAAACTCTAGAGACTGTTGTGTGAAAATATAGGTATATGTGTTCCTATTAAAGTGGATGGTGAGTGTAGATATATAATTCATATCACCTCAGCAACAGATGTTTGTGCAGGTGTCGTTTCCCTTCTTTCCAGCGTGTCATTGTGTCTTTCTATCACACCTGCCTCAGCCCTCAGCCTCTCCATATGGACCCCTGAAGTCTGCTGGTCTGTGATGATCTGCAGAAATAATCATGCATTAATCTTCATCTGCAGCACTTTCAGTGAACAAATTCTCAAATGATAGCATGTTAGCGGACGTGCAGCCACATCACGTCACATACTTTACTGAGGAAGTTCACCACTTTGTTCTTTGTCTCCTCTGTGGTCAGACTTTGAGAGATGATCTCTTCATGATTGGTGGCCTTTAAATAGAAGGAAAGGCAGCATCAGATGAGGATTAAACCCAGAAGGAATGCATTAAACATTAAAAACTATTCAGTGTAAAGATGTTTGAAAAATAAAGGATATCTATATTTCTGTCCATACACATACTATTAAGAGTGTCTAACCTCAGCAAAGGTGGCAAAGGCTTCCAGCGTGTGCTGATGGAGCAGCCAAGACTCGTGAATCAGTAAAGTGCTGAATAGACAGCTGAGGCTGGATAGCACCTGAAACTACACACAAAAGGGAAACACAGTCATACTCGATAAATCAGGCTTTTACTAATTAAGTACAAAAACAGTAATAAGTCTTAAACTATAAAATGATGAGAACACTTCACTGGGAACACACACACAAAAAAACATTTTTAACAGAATTTCATGATTACTGTGTTCACATGGGGCCGTGGATCGACAGAAACAATTGAGAATCAATATTTACATAGTGCAACTGGCAAGAGGGAGCATGTTTTTGCAATAACACATTGGAAATAAATAGAAAATTCTGCCTAATTAACAAAAGGACAAAGATCCTATCCACAGGACTATTATTACCTGAATATCAGAAGGAACAAACACTTTCCCCATGGAGGCCAAATACTCCAAGGCAGCCAGCACCAAGTCATCTTGGCACTTCTGCAGATTCAGGCCAAAGAGACAGGAAACTCCCTACAAGCAGCACAATCCAACACTGGTGATATACTGTATGCTACATACAGTATACACTGATCAGCCATAACATTAAAACCACCTGCCTAATATTGTGTAGATCCCCTTGTGCCACCAAAACAGCTCTGACCCGTTGAGGCATGGACTCCACAACACCTCTGAAGGTGTGCTGTGGTATCTGGCACCAAGATGTTAGCAGCAGATCCTTTAAGTCCTGTAAGGTGCCTCCATGGATCGGACTTGTTTGTCCAGCACGTCCCACAGATGCTTGATCAGTTTGAGATCTGGGGAATGTGGAGGCCAAGTCAACACCTTGAATTCTTTGAATGTTCCTCAAACCATTCCTGAACAATTTTTGCAGTGTGGCAGGGCGTATTATCCTTCTGAAAGAGGCCACTTCCATTAGGGAATACTGTTACCATGAAGGGGTGTACTTGGTCTGCAACAATGTTCATGTAGGTGGTACGTGTCAAAGTAACATCCACATGAATGCCAGGACCCAAGGTTTCCCAGCAGAACATTGTCCAGAGCATCACACTGCCTCCGCCAGCTTTCCTTCTTCCAACAGTGCATCCTGGTGTCATCTCTTCCCCAGTTAAGTGTCATCTCTTCTGCACCCGGCCGTCCACAAGATGTAAAAGAAAACATGATTCATCAGACCAGGCCACCTTCCTCCATGGTCCATTTTTGGTAGGTAAAATACTGGGAACACCCCACAAGACCTGCCGTTTTGGAGATGCTCTGACCCAGTCATCTAGCTTTCACAATTTGGCCTTTGTCAGAGTCACTCAGATCCATTTTTTCTGCTTCCAACACATCATCTTCGAGAACTGACTGTTCACTTGCTGCGTAATATATCCCACCCCTTGACAGGTGCAACAAGATAATTAATATTATTCACTTCACCTGTCAGTGGGTTTAATGTTATGGCTGATCAGTGTAAATATTTCATAGGTATGGCTTGCAGTGCAAAGAAAATACATAACACAGAAAGGCACAATGGGGAAGAACAGGTGAGAAGGAAATGATGAACCTGTTACCTGAACTATGGCCTGTGGTTCTATACTTTTGATCAACTTCCCTGTAATGGACAGAAGCAGCCTCAAGGTACACTGAAGAGAGGGGTGGATCTGAACCTACACAAGAGGCAAAACAGCTTAAAATGTTTTTCTGTTGGGGAAAATCATGTCTACTATATGAATATATAAACGGCATATTGAAGCTATGGTGCACTGAATTACACTTCTTAAAAAATTAAAGAGAAAAAAGGAATCAGGGTACAAAACTAACATGACGTTCCTGAGCTGCTGAGTCACCCTGACTATCCTGTAAAAGTGTCAGGTTGGAATCAATTTAAAACTTGTACACGTGCAGCACATGCCAGCTCAGATAAGTCATACATCATAACATTTTTTTTATTTGTTCCTTAACTGGTTGGAAGCTAGAGAATGACAGATTAACACACACTGACGTGCCCAGTATGGTTTTTTTTATCGTAATGAGTCTATAATGCAAGCAGAAATTATATCCTCAGAGTTACAAATACTTGGGTGTCTCAAACCACATACAACCGTACTAAACAGTTTGTCAGTACACCATTAGTGGCAATACCAAATAGGCAATGGTGTGCATTAAGTGATTTGGGACGCAGCCTTGAATTATCAGTGAGTGTGTATTGTGAATCTCATTCATAGCCATGAGATTAATCTGCCCACATTATTAAATGTTCTTCCGCAAGCAACTAGTATTTTTTTTATCAGGGAGGGTGAAATTCCAAACTTTTCCATTCAGCACATACAAAAACACAAAGCATGATAAAACAAGTGTCCAGTTGTAGAGTGTTGCTCTTTAACCTGTGCAGCATCCATGCGATTCCACAGCTGATGAATAATGTTCAGTGAAGAAGTCATACACTCAGCCTGCAGGGGCTCTCCTCGGACCACCACCAGTAAACAACTCAGTGCCTTGTTCTGAACCAGAGAGAAATGAGAGTGAGAGAACTTCAAAGCATAGACAGGCAACACTGAGGCAGATTCACATTTTCTTTTTGATAATTAGGATGATAAACTGTAAATTTGTTTTGGTTCTCCACAATTTGGTCTTGCTGGGGAGGGTGGGAATAGCACATGCTTCCTCTGAGACATCTAAAGCCAACCTCTGCATCTTTTCGAACTGCTGCTCATACTGTATCACAGGGCAGCATAACACACTCGGAGGAAAGCGCTATCTGGCCTCATGTGCATACATGAGCTCACAGACACCCAGGATTGGCTAGTGTCACTGTGAGTGACAGTATGGCAATCGGATCAAGGCTCCCGGCCACAGATGGCTGTGGCATCAACAGGATTCAAACTCGCGATCTCAGGACGATAGGGCAAATGCTTTTCTGCTGCGTCACTCAGGTGCCTAAAGTGCAATTTCAGTTTGAGAATCTGTACATCCAATTTCAGAAGAAAACTAACAAAAGGTCTGGCATAGATTCTAGATGATGATGTCTGAAGAGAAATGAAGTGCCAATGCCAGGAAAGCTGATGGCCCTAAAGCTGAATATCAGAATAAGTTAATCACAGATGTAATTTTGCAGTATATGTATTTGTATAATGGTCTAGGAATTCCAGCACATTAACATGTCCCAGCTCTTTAAGGGACCAAAATAATTTGGACAAACTAACAATCATACATTTTTTGATACAAAATACACATTTTTAATATGTGGTTACAAATCCTGTGCAGTTGATGACTCTGAGGTCTGGAACCCATAGACATCACCTGACACAGAGCTTCTTCCCTGGTGATTCTCTGCCAGACCCGTACTGCAGCTGTCTTCACTTCCTGCTTGTTCTTGGGGTATTTTGCCTTCAAGTTTTGTCTTCAGCATGTGAAATGCAGCTTAACTGGACTCTACTGCAGAACAATCTTTTTTTTGCCTTAAAAAAGTCTTGGGTTGCTTTCAAATTAAACTTCAGGTTTCAGCATTTGGCTGAATGTGCGCAGACAGGATAGCCCGATACACTTCACAGTTCATCCTGCTGCTTTTGTCAGCAGTCACATCAAGTGAACCAGTTCCACTGTCGGTCATACACACCCATGCTATAGCATAAGGTGGTATGCTTAAGACCATGAGCAGTCCCTTCCTTTCTCCATACTCTTCTCTTCCCATCATTCTGGTACATGTTGATCTTTGTTTCAAATGGCAGCTCTTTGGACTTTATATTGAGAGTTAACAGCAATAGGTTCAAACTGCAAATGCACACTTGATATCAAATCTAGACCTTTTATCTGCTTACTTGTAAGTGAAACAATGAGGGAATAAGCACACACCTGGTCATAGAACAGCTGAGCAGCCAATTGTCCAATTACTTTTGGTCCCTTAAAAAGGGGGGACCACATATACAAAATGCTGTAATTCCTACACCATCCACCTGATCTGGATGTAAAGATCCTCAAATCCTTAAAGCTTTAAGTCTGCACTCTGCACATTATATAATTTCATCTCCAATATACTGCGGTAGACAACTAAAATAACAATAACTTTGTCAATGTGCAACTATTTATGGACCTGACTGTATACGTGGTGTGTTGATACCATACATTAATTTGGTGTTATGTCACATTGTTTATCAAGAATAAAATGCACAGCTGAGCCCAGCAATACCAAATAATATTATAGAGCATCATGACAAAGACAGGTTTTTACAAGATGCAAAACTCTTGTAAGCCTCAAAAACAAAAAGGTATTTTACTAAAAACTACACTAAATGCAAAGTCTTAGGAAGAGCTTACCTTACATACACTGATTATGTTAACCCAATGTAGAGACTATGTATACAATGAGCTGTGGTTCTTATGTGGTTTATCCATTACACACATTTTATGCACTCAAAGTTGACTGACATATTTAGCATGTATCCATTTATACATGTATTCATTTATAAATGTGGTATTTAATTATAAATGACGTAAGCTATTTTATTTATATGCGTCATCCACCACCACTAAAGAGGCAAAGGAAAAGAGCAGTTAAGATTATTTTATGGTTAAGTGTTCTATTGTACATAACTGAAATATTTTAAGTGGTTAGAAAATAAAACATCCCTGATTTTCTCATGGCCACCAACTTGTTAAAACAAGCAGCGTCATTAAATAGAAATCCAACACAGTTTATCACTTTATCAAAGTTTGTTCAGGGTCAGTTTTGGAATACTGAACACAATACTGTAGCCTTGCCCATGATCTGGGCTATTTTTTTTTTTGATAAACTCTTGTTCACAGATATCCTGTTTCATGTTTCCAGCTGCGTGTGAGCGGCCCAGAGTGCCACTTAAACCTAATCCACACAAACACTGAAACTGTTAAATCTCATTATTCACTGCCTTTTAAGTCTGTATGATCTGGAAACACACAAAGTGAGTTGGGAGGAGATGTGTATGTATCTACTTAATCTCTGATAAAGAAAGGAAGCTTTTCCACATGTCAGTTTTTCCCTCTCAGATTTGTTGAATGATGTCCTCACCAGTGTGGGGATGTTCCCCAGCCTGTAGCCTGCACTATGCCAAGCATCAAGAGCAGCTCGGGCGCTGCTCAATACTTCTCTCTCCACACGAGCACGCACATCCGAGCACAGACTACTGAGCAAAACAGGACTCCACACACACAAGTTCTCATCCTTAGACGGCAAGAAGTGTTCAACAAACTCCAGCTAAAAGAAAAAAAATGCACACACACACACACACACACACACACACACACAGAGGGATATTGGAAACAGTAACAATGTTATGTGGAACTATGGAACACAAAAGCTTGTACTAACTATTAGCACTAACTCCACTAATGTGTGTGCATCAATGCCATAGTTGATGAACACTCTACTGTGTGTGTGTGTGTGTGTGTGTGTGTGTGTGTGTCTCTCTGACCTGGTGGTTTGGAGACATAAGAAAGAGCAGGCGTCTTAGGAGTAAACCCAAATGAGTCAGCTGATAGTTCGCACTTGGGCATGACTTTATCTACAAACACAGCAGAAAGACAGAATGGGTCACTACATTTATGAGTAAAGTCACAGTTGCTAAGAGACAAGCAAAGTACAAAATCAAAACATGTCTCAAATCAAAACTGCTACTTGCTACATGAAATATTTGCTATTAAAACTTAAAGTATACCCTTCAATACTATGTTTTCATTTATTAGGGCCTAAATAACAATTGTGTAGTTCTTGGGGGCTGAGGTCAGTTGAGGTCTGGACTTTGACTTGGCCATTCCAACATCTTGATTTTTTTTTTTCTCCTTTAGCCATTCAGATATCGATTTGCTGGTGTGTTTGTGTCCTGTTGCATGACCCAATTATGGAGACTCAAAGGAACTGCTGGAACTGAAACATGTTCCTTGAATGAATTATAGAATATTCTGGTATAAAGTGGAGTTCACCAAGTGTCCCAGATCCTGAGGCTGCAAGACAAGCCCAAATCATCACCATGCTTGACATGTGTTTTTGGTGATACGGTGTGTTTGGATTTTGCCAAACTTGGCACTGTGCATGATGAGCAAACATCTCTTGTCTTGAAGGCTCTCTATTTGTAAACAATCTTTCTCACTGTAGAATGGTGAATTTTAAATTGTATGGAGATGGCCTTATAACCCAGAGGAGCAGCAACACTTGCTTCTCTGAGGACATGGCTCATGTCCTTTCTTCTATATATGATGTAGACACCCACTTGAGTGCTCCAGAACACTAAACTGCCAAAAGTTCTGCTTTTATAGAGGTAGCCTCACTTCTTAATGATTAACTTATCTTGTGAATTTCATTAGTAACACAGATATCAGCTTTAATTTACCTCCCCCAGGAGGTAGGCATATGTGTGTCAAAGTCAACAATCAAGAGAGGTCTTCACCAGAGTAAACACAGAGGGGGTTTACCACAAGATGTAAACCACTGGTAAGCATCAAAAATAGGAGGACCAGATTAGAAGGGAAAAACATGTTTTTAAAAAAAAAACCCATACAGTTCAGGAGCAACATCCTATGGACAGATGAGACAAAGATCAACATGTACCAGAATGATGGGAAGAGAAGAGTATGGAGAAAGGAAGGAACTGCTCATGGTCTGAATCATACCACCTCATGTGGGGGTGTATGACCGACAGAGGAATTGGTTCACTTGTATTTATTGACACTGTAACTGCTGTCAAAAGCAGCAGGATGAATTGTGAAGTGTATGAAGTGTATAGGGCTATACTGTCTGCTCGCTTTCAGCCAAATGCGTTTCACAGTGCAGATGGACAATGACCCAAAGCATCCTTTGAAAGCAACCCAAGACTTTTTTAAGGCAAAGAAGTCGATTGTTCTGCAGTGGTCAAGTCCGTCACCTGACCTGAGTCCAGTTGAGCTGCATTTCACTTTCTGAAGACAAAACTGAAGGCAAAATGCCCCATGAACAAGGAGAAAATGAAGACAGCTGCAGTACAGGTCTGGCAGAGAATCACCAGAATAGAAACCCAGTGTCTGGTCATGTCTAGGGGTGCCAGACTTCAGGCAGTCAGATCTGTAACCAAGTATTAAAACTGACAATTTAATTTATGATTCCTAAAATAATAATAACTTTGTTCAGGACTGTACATATTTTAGCAAAACTTGCAAAAAATATAGATTGTTGACTTCTTTGTAATGGGACATAATACACACCCAATAGTTTAGAAAGCATCCAGGCCAAGCACTACAGGTAAGAGTAGCATGATCTTACAGACAGGTGTCCAATTCCCAAAACAGATTTGACACCAATTGTCACCTCTGTTGGGGTGTTGGTGAAACAGAGAGCTTAATCCTATCACTCCCAGGAGAGATTTCCAAAATCACTTTGAGAGCACAGAAAGAAAGGTCACATTCAACTGCCTGCACTCACCAGGTGAGCTGTGAGGAGAATGTGGTGCAAACATAACTCAGCCGTACCGTATCTATACACACACACACACACACACACACACACACACACACACACACACAATGGGGAAGAAAAACGAACATTATAGAATCACTCAAATATGCACTCATCAACACACACATTCATTAAACTACACTACTTTTGAAAACTAGATATGCTTTATTTGCTTGGTTTCGTTTTGTGTAGTTTTCTTATGAACACTTTGACTGTTTGTGTATCTGACTCAATGTGAGTAATGGAAACTTTGCAGTCACTGCTGGGTGTGTGCACACACTCACCGTGCCAGGAAGCACCAGACATCAGTGGCTAATACGGCCGTCTGTGTGTCTGACTGGAGCACAGCGCCTAACAATGACCGCTCCTATCAATGACAGATAGAGACAGAGAGACTACATATCGTTACGTGCACAGATTTGATGTAGAACCATCTATTTCTGTGCATAGAGTAGATATCAGATGTCCAACCCTGCTCCTGTATAGTGATGTTTCATGGCTCTGCAGCATTACATTATATCCAGGCGTGTCTAATCTATGCTAGTGAGTATCCACAACAGGAAAAGGCATCAGAAGGACTGACAAGTGGATCTTGATCCAGACTTGAGGATGTAAGGTGTTAGCACCACAAGAACCTTTTCAAGACCCCTGGAACCCAGGAGCAGGTACCAGCTGCAGTGCAGTACTGTACTAACCAGCCTCGGGAAGTGTCGAGCGGGCAGTGCTGCCACGCAGCCACACAGATGTACGCATACATGCTGGTGCAGGCTCACTGTGCCCTGAGCCTGGCCACGAATCATCACCCCAGGCAAAAGGACAGGAACAGTCCGCTCTACCAGGCACTGACGGAAACTCAGAAAAACTGCCTCAAAGATGGACAGCCTGAAGAGTGGAAGGAAAGGTAGAGCGAAAAAAAGGGAACAAGAAAATTTGTGTTAGCCGGACTACTTTTTTCTACTGATGCGCCTCTCTCCATTAAACAAAACAAAACAAAAAAACCATAACATTACACTGACATTTAAAATCAAACAGAACTAAGTTTATGATTTAAAAATAAACATATAGCACAGCTCCTGTGTGTGAAGCAGTCCATCAGAGGGTCTTATGGAACAGGAGAGCTTTCAGAGCAAATCTCACTGTGAGAATACTACTGACTACTGAGAATACTACTGACTACGACTTCATCTGATGGCACACAAATCACACATTTCACAAAATGCACGTGATTGCTCACAATATAGGTTTATACTTTTTATTTTAATGTACATGCTATAACATCTTAAGTTGATTCAACAACTATACTGTAGATATACTGTAGTCGTTTGACCTTTGGCCTGACTGTGCTGAAGCAGCCTGTAGCAAAAAATATTCTATTATTCCTTCACAAAGATCAGCAACCAAAAAATATTACTGCAAATAAAGTTTAATAAACTGTGTGCCTTTCTCCCTCTGTCTCTCCCTCTCTTTCATTTAATCCTAGTCTTGTACTTATACTTCAATGCTAGCCAACAACATTAATCTAGCTTTGTACTCTGTCAATTTTCATAAACTGTGTATATAAGCTCACCATGACTTATAATTACAAAACATAATTTTATCATCTTCTTTGTGCACGCAGAAATCAAAACGCTGCACTCTGTGATTACTGGATAATTGTGCTCTTTATACTCCCTGGAAACTGTGCGCATTTTCGTTGGTGTCTGGTCTTTGATTTATATTACAGCTAGAGATGAAATCGATCTGATATCCAGTATCGGTTTCACTCTGATACCAGCAAAAAATGGTAGACTGGATATGGGAGAAAACGCATCTGATATCAGAGCCTACAACAAAAGACTGGAATTGGAATTGGATTTGGGGCAAAAAAATATTTTTGGAACTGGAAGTGTTCACACAAAAGAATTGACTGTTTTTTTCCCCCTTTTGTTAGATTTTATTGTATTTATACTTTAAATTTTATATTAGATTTACTCTGCAAGTGACTTTTGTGTTAAAAGGTTTAACTGCTTCAGTTTGTTTATGTGAAATAAAGATATAATGTGGAACAAAATTATTGTATAATAACATTTGAAAGCAGATTTTTAAAAGAATTTAACAGACCCTCAGAAGTCTTTTTCAACAAAGATTAAATGTTAACAGCAAACCTGTGTGTTTCCTCTGAGAACTGACTGCCATCATACCAGAGACGCAGCGTCTCCTCTGTCTGTGTGCAGAGCTTCCCCAACACGTTCACCAGCAGGAGACACTGCGGCAGTGCCAGCTCCGGACTGTACTCTAAAAACACAGCAGGACAAAAAACTTTTACTAAATACCAAGTATCTAGTGAAGTAAATATGTCAGAAAAGAAATTTTAAAAAAGGTAAAGTCTACAGCTGCTAGGCCTTAACCTGCTCTTCCACAACAAAATGAGCAGAATTAGCTCTAACACAATGTCATTTATAGCAAGTTGCTACAGGATGACTGAAGGCAAATTATCTTCACCACAAAATTTGTAATAATACAACAGGGCAGAGATTATTACTAGCACATTGTCCTGATGGAAAAAAGCACAGGATACATATTTAACTGTCATGGCTGACCAGTGGACAAGCACAATATCTCTTTGACCCTTATTCACAAACAGGGACAGTGTGAGTCCTTGACTGACGGGAATAACTTTAATGACCAGAGACCTTATCTCCCCACAGCTATTCACAAATAGATTTCCGCTGGCATTCTCCTTTTCCTGATCCCATTCAAATGACACCAAATAACTCAACTAACTCATAATAAGTTGAGCTGCATGGCTCAGCTATACGCATAGCTAGAGCTAAGTGCTGAGAGGGGACTGCTGTGGCCTTACTCTGGACCGGGGTCAGAACACACTCAACAAAAGACCTCATGGGTAAAAGCTGTGCCAGCAGAGCATCCATAGGAACCAACACAACCCCACTCAGCTCTTCAACCAGGCCAACAGGCAGAGACGGGGCTGAGGCACAAGGAGGAAATTTACTGGACATGGGAACAGAGAGAGAGACAAAGGAAGAAAAGAAAGCACAGAATAAGTTAATACTGAAAAAGAATACAATTGGCGAAAAAGTGGACTGAACAGTTTTACACAGCAAATGGCCTTTCCAGAGCCACTCAATAACACTGAGATTACCTGAGGACTTGAAGGTACAGCTGGTGAAAACGATTAGAGAACTTCGAAAGAAATGGATTAAATTCCTGTAAAAAAATTATACAAATTATAAATTATAACTATAAAATTATAACCATTTATAGGTATATATGGTAAGTTAAAAGTATATATGATAAAATGCCTGTCAGCTGGTACCTTTATGTAATGGACCAACGTGTTGGCAAAAAACCTGCACATCTTCGTGGTTTTCTGGAAAACCCTGTATTCAGGGCACTGCACTATTTCCTTTCAAAGAGTTAAAAAATAAACACGTGAGTTAGTTCCCAACACTACAGATTCGTCAGAAGTTTGACGGAAATAGGAATAAAACCATTTTAGGTATTGTCTGTGCAAAAACAATGACAAATGAATGTAATTTCAAGACCATATATACAGTGTGTATATATATAGCTTTTTAGTTCTTTAATAACCATGTAGAAAGATGTATCATGGCCATAGAGGTCCAGAGAGCATAAAGACTCATTTTCACACATGAATTGGCTCCTCTGAGTCCTGACCTTAACCTCAGTGAAAGGCTTTGGGATGTGCTGGAGGAGACTCTACAGAGTGCTCACCTCTTTCATTGTCAGTACAAGATCTTGACCAAAAACATCATAACATTTATTTCCTTCAAGAGGTGCATCAGTTTTTGGTCAAGATCTTGTATTGAAATGTGTGAAAATGATTCTTTATGCTCTCTGGACCATTCTTTCACAGTTTTAACCCTGATGAATCTTGGCTGTGTCATGGAATATGGCCATGATACGTCTTTCTACATGGTTACTAAAGAACTAAAAACTTCATCTTTTAAGATTAAAAGAACTGTTGCCAAACGTATAACATGCTAGAAACATTATAATCACTCTAATAATGATCCATTCATAGACTCTTATGTATTTCCCTATTAAAATCTAAACAGCGACTTTTTTTTTGGCCAGGCAGTGTATAACCATAATTTTAGTACTTGGATGAAAATCATTTGCAGTCAATGGCTGCCTGAAGTCTGGAGCCCATGTTCTCAAAACTCACATTCTGAGTTTCCTCCCTGGAGATGCTTTGCCAGGCTTCA
>CM074992.1:743213-767094 GCA_037576825.1 Pangasius krempfi | reverse complement strand
AGCACATCTTGTTCGTTTCATTTGAAATCCATTGTGGTGGTGTATAGAGCCAAAAATGTTAGAATTGTGTCTATGTCACAATATTTATGGACCTGACTGTATATATATATATATATATATATATATATATATATATATATATATATTCTTATCAATTGTAAACATCAGTTGCAATATAGACATTAACAGTGAGTGTTTTAATGTTTTAATGAGCCAGTTACATTTTAAATCCACTTTTAGTTAAATTATTCCTTTAAGGGCCTGCTGTGGACTCATGTGTCTCTGATTTAGTAATGTTGAGCATAAGACTTATGGACAATTCCAAGCGTGCTGTACCTTCAGAGCTGACTGCTGCATCTGCTCGGCCATCTCTAGAGAGTTCTGCACTGAGGCCAGCAGGTCCTCACACAAAAAAGTAACGAGGTCACTGTGCCGCAAGCGCTCCTCCACCAGAGTCTGGTACTTCACACTTTGCCTAGAAACAAAGAGGTTAGTGGATTTTTGACAAATTTAGAAGCTGTAAATTCCAAATTAATCATCTAGCATACAGTAATTTTGGGGGCCAAGCACCAAATGTGAGAAATGCGTTTGTAGGGTTTACTTTTAGGAGACAGCCTTCTAAATGGGTTTACAATAACTATACACACAATTATTAGTCCTGTCAAAAGGCCAGGCCCTGGGAGGTTTTACTGCCATGTGGGGGCCATACTGCATACTACATAATAAATGTTGTTTTAAAATGATTGAGTATTCAGGACTAATTCACACCAGACACAAGTTTTAGTCCACACCAGCTGCTTCAGAGGCACGTCACATTCGAGCTGACGCGCCACACTGCTCTAGTTTTAGTTTATTTACTTTGTGTCTATTTTTTTTTTTTCACTCACACACAAGTGGAGTGTAAACTCCAGAGAAGTCCACTGAAGTTACAAAACCACATTTCCTATACGCTGTGCATTTAAAATCTAGAAAGATCTCATGACCGTGCAGTCTGTTGTATAGCAAAGTGTTTGTATCCTGTGATACTCGTTTTACACAAATATGGGGAAACAAAATAAAAACAAACGTACTTCATATTATTAATAATACTGTCCCACTGTCTCGTCACACTTTAGGGGAATGATTTTGTAAATACAGCTGGCAGGACACTACAGGTTTAGCAATGAAAGCCCAAGCGCAAACAAGGTTCAGCAATGAGAAGTTCTGCTTTTAGTTTTTGGGTGCTTTACATCCAGTCTGTCGTATTAGTGCACACTTTATGACAGTTTGTCAAAAAAAACATTTGAGTAGCTATGCACTTACTATAGTGGAGCAGGTAGAGTTCCTCATCTTATTCTTATAATGTTATTACATAAGTCTGTAATGTGAGCAATCTGTAAGGAGTGTAATGTGAATTATAAACTGCGGGACATTCATACAGGAACCTAAGCAACAGGTGAGTTCAATTGCGAGACGGGAGAGCTCATCGGCTTGGCTGAGAGGGGACATGGTTTTCCATGATGATTCAGGTGGCTCTCAAACTCACTCAGTGAATTTATTAAAAAGTAAGCAGGTAATATCACTCTCAAAAAAATCTGAAGAAATGTAAATTCAGCTGCTTCTTCTCTTGGATTCTGGAAGTGCCGAAACATTAAAATCAGTGTGTGCAACTGCTCTTTCAGTAGTGAGTACAGAAATCTGGTGTGAATTATGGGTTAAAGTGTTCTGAATATTTTTTAAAAATATTTTTATAGGGCGAGTAAAAAACATCAGTCTGCAAAAATAGTCTTTTCATATATCATTTGGAAATGATATCAAAATATAATGCAGTGAACAAAACCTGAAATTCATGGTGTGAAACTGAAGTCAAATGGAACAGGAATAGCACAAAGATCATTTATGTCATTTAATAAGCATGTACCACGTTACAGATTTAAGAAATATGTTAAACAAAAATTTGCAACATGAAAAACCTCTTTCACAGGGAGCATAATCCAAAATAATGGAATTTAGACATACTTTGTCTTAACAATTGATTAATGTGCTTTCTGGAGTCAACAGTTTTGTGAGCATGGCTAGAGGTTCTTTTCACTTCCACAAGTCGCACTGCATGGTGCATTAATGTACACATTTCTAGTAGAGTGGCTCTCAAACCCACGGGGAGAAACAGAGCAACACTGTGGACTGTCTGTGAGGCCCTGAGCACTGGTATGAGAAGCACTGCTGTAGAGGCACAGCCCTCATGGAAAAGTGGTGAAAACCAGGCAAGACGGCAATGTGTGTGCACTTTTCTTCTCTTTCAGACAGTTTAGGAATGCTACACTGATCAGCATCAGGGCTGCAACAAACAACTATTTTTTTTTTAAATATTAATATTATTATTATTATTATTTGAGTTATTAGCAGTGAATATTTTTGATAATCAGTTAATCTAGCGATTATTTCCTATTCTAACAACCTCCGCCATATTCTATTTATGTACATTTTCAATGAGTCTGTCCAGTTTTATAAGTTTTTGTTAGCAGGCATTAATTTATACAGCCGGAAATGACATAAAGAACAAAATAAAGTAGTAGTAACAGTAATTCGGGTAAGTTTTACTCACTTGATGATGAATTTCCATGTGTTAGCATGCAGGGCAATATCCAGCTTGGATATGACTGAGCATATGTCCAGCAAACTGTGAATCACTGCACAAGAAAACAAAAGCTTTACTGCGTTCCTATAATAAATATAGAAATCAAAGTTTGTTTTCCCGAAACCCATCAGGAGGTCCAGACTTGCATACCCCTGTCTTATAACTAAATACTAATTACTGCTAATTTCACTGGAATACATGAATCATAAAGAAAATACTGAAGAAAATTCGTGAGTGAGTTGGGAGTAAGGGCTTAAAAGGAAAGCGCTCTGACGGACGCACCTGCGACTATATCTGATATTTCTTCTTCCGAGGCACTGGTCTCCAGGCTGATCTTATCCAGCAGCTCCATCAGGCACTTCTGGAGCGAGTAGGCTTCCCGGAACAGACTCTGCAGCAGGTCCCCTACTAGTGACAGTCTCCCGCTGTACACAACCTCACTATCCTGCAAACCAAACCTCAGTCAGTTGTAGACAATCACACTGCACAACAGGTGTCTGCAACATTTCAGCACATAGTTTCCATGGAGATGGCTTATTTCAATGTGTTCAAATTTGGAGTGTTCAAAATTTAAGATTGTTTGATTAATGCTGCAATTAGTCTAGAGGTCATAACTCGTAATTCCCGACTTCCGACCAGGAAAAACCAACACTCCTTCAACTCAGAATTCCTACTCAGGAAGAGCAGCTGCAGGAAGTTCCTTCGACTTCAGCAAGTGACTTCAAATCAACATGACCACTCACCTCTTACCTTTAAATAAGCTATCCTGTATACACAGCTTTAGCTCAATCAACATACAGACATATTCACTTCTTAAATCCATAACACTGACCCTACAGTTCTACTGTTCTGAGGAGGAAAATGAACATCATTCATCACAGTTAGCTGGCTAGCTTCTTGTGTGTGTTTTTCCCAACACTTTTTTGCTCGAATACACGAAGGTCGAAAAATTATGTCCTTCTGAGCTTGGATTTCCCACTTCTGAGGTAAGTCAAATGCAAAGTCAAAATTTCAGTCATCTCATCAATTATGAACTTAAAAGACAGGTTACAACAGACCTACAAATGCTCAAGAGGCTTGCTAATTAGATTCACAAAAGTACCAACAATTCTCTTCAGGCTCAATCCAGTTATTAGAGTCAATAATACTGGCTTTCATTTATAATAATTTATGTTTATGTTCAAAATGACTGCTGGGTTTTTTTCCCCATAAAAGAAGTGCAGAGTGTGGTAATGAGCTGAACACGCTGTACCTTGCAGTGCTGGAAGGTGTCCTTTAAGATGTGGAGGACACAAGAGGGCAGAGAGCGGATGGAGTCCAGGGAGGTAGCCTCATCGAGAGCGCACACGTGACGCACACAAGCGGACAGAGCCTCCAGTGTCTGCACCATCATCTACATACATAAATGTTACAAATAGCTTAAATTCCCATCTTTATTAACAACATAACGTGCAGGAGAAATGATTAAGATGCTATATGTTACATAGCCTGTATTCTGTCTGTCTACAGTGAACATTAGAATTAGGCATTAAATGCTATAATGCCAATTCTTTTATTATATAATTCATCAGGAATAAAGGATATAGGATTTAGGACGGTGAAACATAAAGATAAGGTACAACATGCCCAGATAATACCAACCACGCTATCCAACATGCCTGACAAACACAAGTCCTTATAAAACCCACTGATTGTGAGCTTCTCTAACAAACGGTATTCAGAGAACCTGCAAATTGTTCCTGAGGAATGCATGCAGCTCAGCGTTCTGGCTAGACAGGTCTCCGATTTGCTTGGCGATCTCTTCCAGAAGGCCAGTAAACATCACCACCACCTGTAGCCAACAAGACATGACATGACAGATCCTTCATCATGTGAAAGAAACCACACATTCAGGTGGGTGGACAGTCAGAGGCCTCACCTTAGGCAGGATTTTAGAGAAACATTCTTCCTCCAGGTCTGACAGAGGGAGATGAGGAAGGAACAGGTCTACAATAATCTGCAGAACATCTGTAAATATAAACAACCAGTGTACATCATACCATATGAATATTAAATTACAAAGACTAATAGGTATTTCACCGCTTCATCCACTGGCTAAAATACTTACTGATGTGCTCATTCCAGCTATTAGTGTTATGATGAATGGAGTACAACAGTCAAGGAAGTCAAGGTTGTGTTTCTTCTGAGCCTAAATTGTGTTTAAAAAAAGTTTGTGACAGCAATAAAGTGGTGGGTTTATAAATCTCTGGTTCGCAAAAGGACCATGAGGGATAGGCATGGGGTCTGAGGTTTACGTTATTACTTTTTATATGTGATAATTGTCAAGAATTAATGCTTTGCTTTCATGTGACATCAAAAAAAAGGTGTAGGTTGCTGTCTACTGTTTTGATTCCCTACAAAAACGCCACATCTCTGTGTGAAGACGCTACACTGTGGCATAAACAGGCGGAGGTGGAGAAACCTCGAGCAGGTGGGAAAACAAGATCCTTCAAGGTTGTGAAAGTTCTTCTGGATCTGGGCCCTGAGACTCAGTTCTTCTGAATCTGGGCCCTGAGACTCAGTTCTTCTGAATCTGGTTATAGAAGGCTGCCGTTAATCATAAGGACATCACGCCCGAGGATAAGTGGGACCCAACGATCATCTCTTCAAAACATTTTGCTCTTTCAGTATTTGTTTTTTACTCTCATGACAAATAAAAATGCTGTCAGTATGAAGTTTACGTGGCGAATCCTGAACTTGATCTCCAACCCGCTGAAGGTTTATTAAGGTAAAGTGAAATGTTTAACTCATTCATCCTCACAACTCCATAGATATGGTGGATTAATCAAACTATGATACGAGATTCATTAGAAAATTTTAAAGAAGTCTCAACATTAGTGAGAAATAGCAGGAGCTCTTCAGGGAGAGATCTCATGACTGTGAAAGTCAGGGTGTGGGTTTAAATAGTGCTCAGGCACTATAACCGGTATTTTATGATGAATAAAAGTCTACCCTTTATTTCGGCCTGGTGAATGTACTTATGGAGAGAAACGACATCCTGATCAGTCTGGTCTTGTTTATAGCTGCTGTGTGTGTGTGTGTGTGTGTGTGTGTGTGAGAGAGAGAGAGAGAGAGAGAGAGAGAGAGAGAGAGAGAGAGTATAAGGCGGTGCGCTGAGTAACTCGGGGGTAAAGGATATGAGCAGCCTGGGCAGGACCGCTTTCAGCTGCTGCTGACAAACCTCCGGGCTCCACTGGACCACCTGCTCCAGGAGAGCAGCTGCAGACATCGCCGGGCTGCCGGGAGAGCCGCTGCTCCAGCACTGCGGGGAACGGGCCGCTAATGTGCAGCTAGATAACCGCTAACTACCCGCTAACTGACCGCTAGTGAGCTGCTGCTAACTGCTAACTAAAACGGCACATTCAGCCAACTCCTCCAGAACCAGTCTGTGAGCTCACAAGCGGGAAAAACACATCACGCTCACCACCGAAACATAACAAACATAACCGGAACTGATTAAAAAACAGATTTGCACAAAAGTCCGTGAAGTTTAATGAGACGCGGAACCGCTCAGTGTTTAAAATTAACCGCTTCTTCCTCAGCGCTGTGGACGAGACCATTCAGCTGGCGAGCGAGGGTGGGGGGGTGGGACTGAGAAATCTGTTCAAATGTAACTCGCAGATATCGTGGAATATGGTGTGACATTCTTCAGAGCAGCTCTGTAAAGTCTCTGTAAAGTCTCTGTGAAGTCTCCTAAGGCATCTGCTGATATTTATCTATTAATATATTTCACTTCGAGAGAAATGGTATGGCTCAAAAAAATCGCGTGCTTGCGTATGCAGTGACGTCAGAAGCGCGCGCTTCTGTAATTGGTCAGAAAGTTTTACGTTATAAAAGTCTTGTGTGTGTGTTAGTTAATGTTAATGATGACAGTTTTATTCTCTTTTTAGATTTCTACAAAGCGTCTGATTCTCTCAATCACGAATTGATTTTTTTTGTATCTCAAAAAGCTTGGATTTGGTGATCCATTCTGTAAATTTATAAGAACTCTCTACAATAACACCAACTGCTCTATCAATCTTAAAAGGGGTACCTCTCCCAGATTTCCGTTGTCAAGAGGAGTTCGTCAGGGTTGCCCTGTCTCACCTTATTTATTTCTTATAGCTGCACAACTTCTTTCCTCCTTCCTTTCAAGTAGTCATCTGCTTGGGTATTACTGTTGCTAATAAGCATATACTTGTTAGTCAGCTAGCCGATGACACTACTTTGTTTCTTAAAGACAAATCACAGATTCCAGTTGCTTCCGGTTTAAAGCTAAATCTTGATACATGTGAACTGTTAGCTATTAAATCTTGTTCTTCTCCTTCTCTTTAAAGTATCCCAGTTAAATCACAGGTGATCTATCTTGGTGTACCTATATGTAAGGAAGATAAAGTCAGATGCAGATTAAACTTTGATCCAGTTTTTGGAAAAGCTAAAAGGAAATTCAGTTCATGGTTACAGAGAGATGAGCTGAGGATATTTCAGGAGTGACTTACCCAGCTCTCTCTTTATACATACATAAACCTGTGTGTGCTGACATTGATAGAATTTTAATTGACTTTCTGTGGAGACATTATGTCAAAAAATCTGTTGTTATAAATAAATATGAATGTGGTGGCTTAAATTTTTTAGACGTTTTTGCCGCTTTAAATAATACTTCCTAATATTGTTTCTTTAAGGTGGGCGGTCTCCCTTTCTTATTGTTATGTAATTACAATATCACTAAATTGCCCCTTAAAATATCAAATTTTCATAAACAAGTGCTTTTGGCATGGCATCTGATTTATAAACATAATTTTATTCTTCACAGTTATTTTATTTGGAATAATGGTGGTATTCTTTATAAAAGTAAATCTTTGTTTTTCCCAACTTGGGTCAATAATAATATTATTCTAGTTTCTCAGTTAATAAATTCTGATGGATGTTGTAATGGATGCCATTCCCTGTGGGGCCATAACTCTTCTCAAGGGCTCTGCTAGATCCCAGTTTTCTTTGTTGATGATTCATCCTTTTGATACAGTGATTGGGAAGGTTTTTTTTATCTACCTCTTCCGGTTGGAACAGAAGAATTAGACAACTGTTTCAGGCTGAGATAACTTCTCTCCCATACATTGTGTCTCACTGGAATGGCCTATACGAAAACATTCCACGGAAGAAAGTGTGGACTTTGTCATCTAAATATTTAATAACTAACAAGGTAAAAGATGTTTCTTATAAATTACTTCATCTTTTCTACCCTGTTAAGCTCTATATGAAAAAAAAATGTTTCCAGAAGATGAATCTGTGTCTCATTTTTGGGAATGTACTAGAATTGCTAATTTATTTTGGAAGGATTTCTGTATTTTTGTACATGCTTTTTCCTCATGGAGTTTCTCTTTGTTATATAAAGATGTTTTATTTGGCTGTTATAACTTTACTGAAGAAGACAAGGACAAATTTCTTTTGATAAATTTAGTTATTGTTCTTGCAAAATTATTTTTACACAAATGTAAGTTTCAAGGTGCTAAGCCCTACTTTCCTGTTTTCTGTAAGGATTTTCAATCCTACCTGGACACTCTTTTTACATGCAACAATTCCAAAGCCCTTAAAACTGTCTCATTATGAATTAATATCTTTAATATATATGAATATATTAATATCATTTTCATAATATTTTCCTGATTTTGTAAACAGTAATTGTATTCGCAGTTGTACTCACCTCTGGTATTGATTTTTGTACGTTCTTTATGGCAATAAATAAAAAATAAATAAATGAAGGGGGGAAAAAAAAGAAGAAAGTCTGCTGTGTGTGTGTGTGTGTGTGTGTGAGGGGAATACATTCTTTCAGTGCTGTCACTCTTTCATTAAGTTTTCCTAAATGGTTATATAAATCACTTTATAATCACTTTTTGTACTGGGTTAATAAGTTGAACAACCAACGATGCATAAAGGATATTTATAAATAAATTATTAGGACAATTATAAATCTGCATTATGATCATTTTTACTGATATGGAGATCATGTGACACTTTAATAGCACACTGGCCAACTCCATTCAACTGATCATGTGACTTCTTATGGCAACTAGGGTTTTATTTATAAATAGTTTTGCAGACTATATGGATTTTTCCTCCAACTTCAGTATTATGTAGATTCATGACATACACTCACCAGCCACTTTATTAGGAACACCGGCACACCTGCATATTCATGCAGATATCTAATCAGCCAATCATGTGGCAGCAGCACAGTGCATGAGCTCATGCAGATGCAGGTCAAGAGCTTCAGTTAATGTTCACATCAAACATCAGAATGAGGAAAAAGTGTGATCTGTGTGACTAACAGTGGCATGGTTGTTGGTACCAGATGGGCTGGTTTGAGTATTTCAGAAACTGCTGATCTCCTGGGAATTTCACACACAACCGTCTCTAGAGTTTACACAGAATGGTGCGAAAAACAAACAAACAAACAGCAGCAGTTTTGCAGGTGGAACACCTTGTTGATGAGAGAGATCAGAGAAGAACAGCCAGACTGGTCTGAGCTGACATGGGGTCTACAGGAACTCAAATAAGCACTCTGCGCAACCGTGGTGAGCAGAAAAACATCTCAGAATGCACAGCAGAATTCCGAGTATGGGTCACCACACTTGGCCACATGTCACTTCACTTCACTTCACTTCACATAAGGTTCCACTCCTGCCAGCCAAGAACAGGAATCTGAGGCTACAGGCGGCACAAACTGTAGGGACAGCTGAAGATTAGAAAAACATCACCTGACCTTTTTCCAATCTACAACTGTCCAGTTTTCAGTGAGCCTGTGCTCAGAATCCCAGGAGATCAGACGTTTCTGAAATAATCAATCCAGACCATCTGGCACCAGTAACAATGCCACAGTCACAGTCAGTGAAATCACATTTTCCCCACATTCTCATGTTTGATGTGAACATTAACTGAAGCTCTTGACCTGTATCCGCATGATTTTATGTGTTGTTCTGCTGCCACATGATTGGCTGATTAGATAATTGCATGAATAGCATGATAGGTGTTCCTATTAAAGTGGCCGGTTGAGTGTATAATCTCAGTGAAGTCCATTTCAGTTCCAGGTTGAAACATTTCAAAATTTAAAAAAGTTCAATGAGCATGGATATATAATGCAAGCCGCCGTATAAATATAATTTCTCCGCTGTATAATTTCTCCAGTGTTAGTGTCACTTTTCACTTTTGGGTGTAACCAGACTTTAAATCTTAGAAAGCTAGAATCTTATTTCAGATTGAGACACTCAGGAATTCAGGAAAATATATTGTTTACAGAATTAAGTATGGAAGAAAATATCAAAATTTCAGTGTGAAGGGATTCCCAGGCCACTACAAATACACCGTGCTTTTAGAATTGTCAAACTGATTTTTTGTTTGTTTGTTTTTTTGTGGACAGATCTACCTACTCATTATTCTATTAGACTCAGATACCTGATGACACCATTCCATAGGCTACCTACTGAGATGAGTCCACTTCACCACCATACCAGTACTTCCTGAATGATTGTTTATGGTCAAAATGTAAAAATATTCCCAAAAATGCGGATATATAGAAAATGCTGAGGTTTTCCCAGAACAATTCTAAATTGTTTCATGTTTCATTGTTTTCTGTGTAAATTTTTAGTTCATAGCTTTGAAGTAGTGTAGCATTGCATAAAGGCCCCAAAATAACTATCAACTGTTGTAAGAACACTTGTATTTAAAAAAATCTTCCTGAAACAGAAATCTTTACAATTAACACGTGATCTTTAATAGCATACATCTATTTTGTAATGATATGCTGAGTTGACTTTTTAAAACTTCATTCATCTGCATGGTTAACGGTTTCCAACATTATCCTCAATGCCATTTGACTGCTCGCTGACTGTGCCAGTGGAAACTCATCACGTCCTAAAGAGAACGATGCAGCAGCGCTTTAATCACACTATCCGTCATCACCCAGATGAGGATGGGCTCCCTTCTGAGTCTGGTTCCTCTCAAGGTTTCTTCCTCATAGGGAGTTTTAATTTGTCACCATCGCTACTGGCTCGCTCATTAGGGATAAATTCACACATTTACAATTTATCTTGGTTTAATTTAATTTGAATCTATTTATTTCTGTAAAGCTGCTTTGTGACAGTGTCCATTGTTAAAAGCGCTATACAAATAAAACTGAACTGAGTTGAACTTTAGTCCTGTAGTCTTGTCTTTCACATCCTCATCTGTACACTCCACTCAAACTTTTATGCTAACGTCAATGCCATCATGCTTGTCATGTTGCAGATTACCGAATAGCCGAGTCCCTGAGTCTCTACTGTAACTCCGTGAACAGCTGTGTCATCCAGCTGCATTGCATTCTGGAACTCTACGATTCCACTGCGTCACATTAGATTTCTCATTAATACAACATCGAACATTGCTGGAAAATGGGGAGTGAGAAAATAAGCTCTTGCTCTTTTTAAAGAAGCTAACAGTGAAACCTGATCATTGTCCCTTATGTGTAAGATGAATTACTTTTCTCCTGTTAAACGTCACTGAAACTGCACCAGCAATGTCACCGTGTGACATCAATGTGGCACACAATTGCTAAATTCTCCCAGGAACAGTGAAAATACAGCATCAACCAACTAATGAACACCAAAAATCACTTAGTGTATCACAAATATTTAATGCATTTCAGGGAGGACTTTTCCTTTAAAACATCTTATAAATGCCTGCTACTGATTTTTAGGCCAATGGTGGCTAAGTGGTTAAAACCATTTTTATCTTGATATTTCCACGTTATTGCAATTAAACTCCTTCTTAATAGAAAAGTCCCCTTAAAATTCCCGTAGGTGATCAAGCACGTGGAAGCAAACACACCTCCACAAATATCAGCTTCCTGTGGTCTCTGCTGGAACATTAAAGGCTTCCTGTGATTATCAGGGCACTTACGAGAACAAAGTCAATATCATGTTCTTGTAAGGAGGCTTGCCCAAAGAAGGAGTATCTTCCTGTGTCACAAAAGATGAAGACCGGCTCTCCCCGTGTATAATACTGACTAAAAATTATATATCAAATTTGGCTTAAATATTTTTAGATTTTTTTTTGTCTTCTGCATTAGTGTGAGAGTAGAAAAGAGCAAATTTCAGATTTTCATTCATTTAAAAAGAGTTGCAGAGAATTTTTAACGTCACTAAATAATATATTAAATAATAGATCACCTTTCAGATTAAAACCATAATTTGAGGCTGTCAGTGAGCATGAACTTCTGCAGAAATGTCAAAGTACAGTCACATCGAATATTAATTTGATTTACTTTTGTTTTTGGTTTACTGCTCTTTATAGTTATTTTTTGGTAATTATTATTAATGTTTTTATTTCCTTACTTTGTAAACATCTTTGCAGAACTTTAGACTTTTTCACAGTACCTATGTACAAATAAGCTTCAGTGCATTCCTAGAAGTCCTAATAATCCTGTTGAACCAAACACTGAGTGACAACATGATCTAAAAAAGTATTTTTGACTTATTAATGCATTTCTGATATTTGTAAGTTGGGTTAATTAAAAAAAAAAAAAATCTTGTTATGGGAAAACAATGCCGTACAGCTATGGCTATAAAGCTGGTAAGATCTGTTAATGTCTGGCACCTTCAAAATCTTTTCTATTGTTCCCAGAAGTGCTGGCGCACAGAGCAGGAAAAGATGAGAGGAAAAGGAACTTGATTGTTCTTGATTAAAGCAGCCATTCGTGTAATCAACCACATTATTTTCTTCTTCTATGTTATGTGTACAGAGTGAAAGCATGTATTAATTTCAACTTTTCTGCATTGACGTGATGTGTGTCATCTGTACTATTCCTGGCCTCCAAGCAGACAGACACATTCTGTGATGGAGCCAGGATGTGTTTTTCCACAGTACGCATCACACGCTCGCTTCCTTTATGAACTTCATCTCACATTGTTAAAATCTCAGAGGACTGAGGGAAGACAGAACCACTACAATACGTAGCTTTAAGTAGTTTTATTTGTCACGATCTGATAAACATCTTTCCTGTAGAAAGTAACACACATATTGCTGTGAATAACGAAAGGTAGCTATTTGCACATTGATGTCAAACAGGTAATGCATCATAAAAGTCAACCCTTCACAATTTTATGCTTTTTTTTTTTTTTTTTTTTCATTCCATCGTGATCTCGTAGTCTTTGAAGACAGCTCTCAGTTTTCCCACGGTAACTGCATGATCAGCCTTTCCATAGCCCTAAAACACGTATAGGCTACATGTGAGAACACATTCTGAGGGAAAGCTTTTTTAGTGCTGAAGCTTTTTTTTTAAACTAACTGTAATAATGAGGTAATGTTTAATTACCGTAGACTCTCCAAACACTCTTAGTTTCTTCTTGGTGCTGTCATGCTCTATCTTTCCACCACCAAGGCAGGTACACTCCAGACCTAGAGTATCCATAGCAGGGCTCAACTTTTCAAAGATATGATCTAAAATCAGAGAGATGAGGCCATGTGAGGTGTTTGAATTTTTTTTTTTAATCTCTGAAAGGTTAGCATAAAGATCCATCCAACACATATATATATATATATACACACACACATACATATATACATACATACATACATACATACACACACACATACTACATCCATTGGTAGTTTTTTGGGTAAACTTATCAACGTATATAGCATGTCTTTATATAATTACTGACTATATCCCACCTTTTGATACACGTTACCTTCTATACTCAGTCCGGCAAGGGAACATCATTAGAACAGCCCTAATCAGATATTGTTTGTATGGTGGACCATCTCAGTATAGCAATGACACTGAAATGGTAGTGCACATACAGACGCTTGCTGGAAGTTTTTAAATATTTTGTACACTTGCTGGCCACTTTATTACACATACACCTTTTTGATCCACTTTTTAATGTATAGGTGTCCCAAAACTACAGTTCATTTTTTGTCCAAACACAATTCATGTTAAGCATCCTCCAGTGCTTCAACCATCAGTGTCAGTTTCTGAGCCCATGATGCTGCTGGCTGGTTATTTTTGGTTGGCAGGCTGTTTCTCAAACCAGCACTGACACTGAGGTGTTTAAGGGTGTTTTCATACTTGGTCCATTTTAGCATTCCAACTCGCTCTGAAAAGATCAATGCCTCAGTATTTTTGTGCATATGTAAACATAAATCAACCCAGACCCCTCTAAAATGACACACAAGTCAGTATTTTTATTATTCATCTGTGATCCAATAAATTCTTGCTTGTGGAAACCAGTCCACTACACATTCAGCTTTACAGATAAAGAGTTTAAAGCATGCTGTCCCTACATAGCTGTCTCCTCACAGACAAACTACAAGTGAAAAAAATTAGTCCTGTCCATGGGGTTGTGTGGTCACACAAGGTAATCAGTTATGATAATAAAATTATGTGTCAGTCATAGATAAAAATGTTACTATACACAGGGGGTTCAGAAAGTATTCAGACACCTTCAAGGCTTGCACACTTTGCTGTGTGCAAAATATTGAATTTAAAATGTATTAAATTGACTTTCTGGCAATTCATCTACACACAATAACTCATAATGACAAAGTGAGAACAAGTTTTACAATTGTATCAAAAATCGAAAACTGAAATCTCTCATTTAGATAAGTACTCAGACCGGTTGGTTTATTCTTTACTGTAGAAGCTCCTGTGGCAGCTCCCGAGTCTTCTTGGGTAATTCTCTACAAGCTTTCCACACCTGGATATAGGCAGTTTCTACCATTCTTCCTGGTAGATCCTCTCAAGCAGTTTGGATGGGGAGCATCTGTGAAAATCTTCAGGTTTTTCCACAGATGTTCTCTGGAGTTAAAGTCTGGGCTTTGGTTGGGCCTCTCAAGAACACTCAGAGACTTGTCCTGAAGCCATTCCAGTGTTGTCAGTGTTGTCACAGGGTCGTGCTGAAAGGTGAACTTTCATCCCAGTCTGAGGTCATGTGTTCTGAAGCATGTTTTCTTCAAGGACCACTCTGTATCTGGCTGCATTCATCCCTTCCTCAATTCTGACCAGTCTCCCCATCCCTGCCACTGGTTAGCACCGCCAGAGCATATTAGCATGATGCTGCCACCACCATGATTCACCGTACTGGACTCCAATCAAGTTTTAGAAACACCTGCAGATAATCACAGCAAACAGGATACACCTGAGCTGAATTCAGAGTGCCTTACAAAAGGGTCTGAGTACTTATCTAAAAGACATTTCAGTTTTTTGATCTTTAATAAATTTGCAAAAACTACTAAAAACACATTTTCGCTTTGTCATTGTGGGTTATGGCTTGTAAGTTGAATCCAACATACAATCCATATAACACAAAGTGTGCAAAACTGAAGGGAACTGAATACTTTCTGAACCCACTGTAATAAGTATTAAATCAGCATTTGCTATAAAGCTTAGCTGATGGTGGTTCCCGCAAACACTACAAACAATATAGCATCAGTATCGCCTGGACGGTAACACTGCAATTAGAAAAAAAAGCATATGTTTCATACAAGTAAGTATTTTCTCTAGGAAGTCAACATGAATAAACAGGATTTGCAAGCCTGTAAGGTCAATGCCAATTTAACATGTGTGCCCACTAATGGCTCCCAAGGCCCTCATGCACGTTTTTGAGGGAGCACACACTAGCTAACAACACTCATCACAGGAGCTTTGTGGGTTGTGCTGAGCTGTTCTCCAGATTGTGGATTAATTTCACAGCTGTAAGTGCCAAGTCAGTACTAGGATTGTGAGATTGTGTGTAATATGCCATCATCCTAACAATTGCTGATTGACAACAGTATCACCTGTGGCTTTGAGGCGGGGAAAGAAGGGGGCGTAACACGCATCATGTACAAGTTATGCCATTACATCACATGTACATCACATGTTTAAATACCGGAAGCTGGTTACAAGTCGGCTGTAGCTGATGTCGTTTGACTAGTTACCTGTTAAAAAGTTCAGGAATGCTGCAAAACAAAAGTCAGGACTGTAAATACAGAGGGATTTATTAGCTGTAACTAAGCTCATTATAAATTTTAAATAAAATTATATAAACTACACGTGCATTTGCTCTGTGGTGAACAGCAGCATCAGAGACAGATGGCATATAACATATCATATAACAAGTGACTATGATCACTCGTCCCAAGCCTAGTCAGGACACGCTCAACTGCTCTGCTCCAAACAGCATAGTGCACACTAAATTACATACCTAAATAGAAAGGACACTAAATGTGTAGTGGCATATTATCTAGTAGGGATGTGCATTTTAGGTAAGTTTACTATTTAAATTTTTCAATGCAGTAATTAATTTTACTACTACATGAGTAAAAGCACAGGTCAGTGTGTGTGAAAGTGCGTGCTAGGCAGCATACAGTACACTGAGTGACACTATTTAAACCCCACATGGCTTTATGGGCTGTAGGTGCCACCGGTTTGTCGGATTGGTTGAATACTTGGATAGTTTGCTCAGGTGTACTGCTACCTTGCCTGTTTGTTCCTCTTATATACATTTATATATATATATATATATATATATATATATATATATATATATACACACACATTTATATATATATAAGTTTGGGACTGATTTCTTAGCTGTTTCATTGTTTTTGATCCCCTTTTTTCATCGCCAAACCAAACTTTATTTGATCTTTATTACTCATAAGAGTAAATGTAATCTAGGTTGGTTAATTGGCCGATACTAGCTGGTTAGGCTAATAAAACAGTAGTTGTGGTGAAACTGGGCGCGTCACGTGACTGCCTGCTCCTGTAGGATCCCTGGTCGGGTGTACACCTTCCAGCTTGCAGTTTATTATTAAAAAATAACTCACAGTGTTCGCTGTGGAAAGAGAACATGAGCATGTCATCCCGAAGCTGCAGTATACCAGGAAGCTCGTGTGTAAACCCACGTGTGTAGGTTCCGACACGCATATTCAGCGCGCAGTGGCAGTACAGCAGCACGGAACTTACTGTGGTACTCAGCACTCTTTGTGCCTCTCACTATGTCCTTGTGGTCGGTTCCACCTTTAACCTTTACTCTCACTAAAATGTATTTAAATTTCCCGTCCGGGTCGATCTCCACGTCCGGGACTTTACTCAAGCAGTCAGCCATGTCTGAGCTCAACCTGCTGCTTATTTCAGGCTCAAACCTCTTAAGGCTAAGAAGTATTTTGATTGGTTGGTCAGGGGAACCAATGAAAATGAAGAGTAGGCGGAACTTACTGACCACTGGGCTACGTTTTGCATTTGCAACTCTATAACAGATATTTTATAAGGACAGTTTATGGTTTGTGGTATTAAATTAATTAAAATAAATTAAAATTAAATGGTTTAAAAAGAACCAAAACAAAAAAAAGACAGTTTTGAAGACAATATTTAGATCACATTCAGGTGGTATGGTAAATGGTATGGTATGGTACCGTGTATATGTATAACACGCCGTACAGCTTATACGCTGCACATACACCGTATATATGTATAACACGCCGTACAGCTTATACGCTACACATACACCGTATATATGTATAGCATATTTGGCACTGCTCTTTAAACCTGTATTGTACTGTGTTCAGCCCCTATGTTGAGAACAGAGCTAGGCATTTAACGTTTTGATGATATGATCATCACAGGGGTGTAGCCAGACCTTTTATAGTGGGGTCACCAGGTTAGCCCCAGTGGCTTTATTGGGGTGGCAGCCTTGGGTGGGGTAAAATACTAATACTAATCCATAGAAAATGACATAATGTGGCTTCCCCATCTGTGTATGGCCTGAGTTGGAGCCGAGGTATTGGGCACACACCTAAGCTTTTTTTTGTTGTCTTGCAAACTGCAAATAAGTCATATCTAACATCATATTAGGCGACATTATATAAAATTTTAATATTGGCAGATATCTTTGCCTTCTATTTTTCATTTAAAAGTTTTTTGACTTAAGCCCATCTTTAATTTTCCATTCAATTTTTTTTTTAATTAGTAACAAAGGATCATTTTAAACTCCATAAAATCTATAGCTATATTGTTGATGGGAAATCCCCGGAGATTACACATGCTGGACTGCTGAACTCATTCTTGTGAATAGTGTTCAGTTTCTCTTCTTCCTTTCATCCATTTCCTCTCCAAACTTTCCACTGATGACTTTCCCATTCTGGAAGCTTATCAGTGCCTGACAGTCTGGCTCTGTGTTTTCATAACTATTATTAGTAGTACATTAATGACCTACATTCAAAATTCCTGCAAAATGATTTAAAAATTAATTGTTTAAATCAACTTTAACAGACCTTAAACCATCCATATGTAAAATAAAAATAGAAACTTTAACTTTAAGGTTATTTGAATTAACCTGCACCTATTTCCGTTTGTGACTGCATGTGTCATTAAAGATGTTAATGGGTTGACCTGAATGTGACATCCACATTGTCTTTCAGCATTCTATGGTCTATGTTGTATTGTGTGTTAAAACACACTTATCCATATCCAGTTAAATGTTCATCAAGAATTAGGTAGCTTTAAGCAAAGGTTTTAGATTATGATCACTGCTTCAGAAGTGTGAATCCAAATCATGGCCTTGATCATGTTCAAAAACATTTAAAAGTTGTTTTGGTCAGCAAAAGGAGGCTGCTGTGAATCTGTAGAAAAATACTGACAGCTTTTATGTGAGGTAAATGTTTTGCATAATAATGTAGCTTAAAGCAAATATTTCTTAGACATAGTTGTAATTCTCTATATATCCAACCAGCATTAATTATATTATATCATATCATATCATATTATATTTACTTTAGGCTTGCTGTACATTTAACTGGATATGTGTTCCTGGAAATCAGCACCTCACTGACAGCATGTAATTCTCTGTTGTTAAAGGTTTGAAATGGAAAATAAATTTTCTGTATAAGAGGAAGCTAGCATGAGTCTGTGCAAACATGCTGACCCCAAGGTCACATAAAAACAAAGGTGTGAGGGGAAAAGGCTATGCTCTAGTGAGAAAACTGGTGATGCAGGCCAAAAATCCTTCACTGAGGTGCAAACTCCTACAAAAGCACACACAATTAAGGGCAGGCATGTCTGTGACTTTGTGTTTGTTTTATGTAAGTGGGGCCACCTCCACTGAGAATAATGAACACAATAACACTAATAAATCATTTTTTCAAAGATGGTGCATAGATTTATAAATTATACATTTATATAATTACAAATTACTAATTTTAAAATTATTTTGCAGTCAGGAAATGTGTTGGTTTACTACTCATTTACACATGTATGCTTGGTATGCTTGTTTCTTCATACTGTGTTAAAAAAAAATCCTGTCTGTTTATGTATTTCCAGGAATGCTTTTACCCTTACTCACATCCTGCTTTTTTCCTGGCATAGATACTTATAGTCTTTATGTATACAATGTGCATTACTATCCCTCCTATGCACTGAGACATGGAAGGCAGCAAAGTGGCATTTTTAAAATAATTTTAGACCATGATTATTCAGTCTTTAGCATTCTAATTTGGGTTTGTTCACTGTAATAAGGTCTTGACTAAACACATAGAAGAAACACATGCTCAGAGACAGTGATATTTTACATGAAATAAGAATACATCTGTCAGCTGAATGTACCCACCCCGGGCCCAGTGCAGTGATCACTCCTTCACATCCTGCTCTTCTGTAATGACCTTATTTACAGCTTGACAGGACAATGCTGAAGGTCACTGTCAGCAACCAAAGGCTACAAAAGGCTATTTTGAGTCATGGCTTTATTCAGGGTTATGAAAATGAAAAGTATAAGTTGGATCAGCATCAGAGACTTTATACAGCATTATACATAGATTCCGGGGAACAGCCTAAACATAAGATATAAGTGAGCTAGCAACGTTTGCAGGACAGAATGCTCAACCACAAAATATTTGAAAAATCAACAAAATCAAAATGTGGAGCAATGTGGATAAAAGAAAAAAAGTACAAACAGGGCAAAGAAAAGCAGCAGAGGGAACACAAAGATAACAGACTAAAACAGCTGATGTGTTTTAAGACAGTTTCTGAATCTGAAACATGTAAGTCAGTGGGCTGATTTTCCCTCTTTTCTCAGCTTCAAAATGGCTTGTTTTTCTCCCATAGACAGCTTTCTGTATTTCATGTCAGTTTTTAACAACAAATGCAGCCTTCACAGGTGAAACCCAGGGATCAAACCAAGAGTAAACATTCAGAGCTATTAACTGATAAATAATCAATCTAACAGGGCACACACCTGGACAACAAGAAATACCTGTCAGTCACATGTTCCAATATTTTTGATTGCATAAAAAAAATGGGTGATTTGGGCCGAATATGACACTTCAGGGAACCATATAGTGCAATCATCCGCTAGAAAACTTCAGCCTTCCACGGAAGGTTGGGCGAGGTTCGTAGTCTAGATGTACTATCAGGAAATGAAATCTGAAATTCTGATCTATCATTTCATATTCCTTTTTTGATCTCAAAACCCAAATATCTTCAGTGTAGAGCAAATAATAATAATAATAATAATAATAATAATAAAATAAAATAAAATAAAATAAAATAAAATAATTGGCCTTGCCATTCCAATATTGTCAGAGGGAACTGTACATTAGATTATAATAAAGAAATTAAATACAACATTATAATTATGGCTATATCTAATCATTGTTCTACAAGCAGGAATTTCCCAAGATAGAAAAACATGTGATGATGCCCTATTGGCTTTTTCCATATCAGCATAGAAAGGGAAAAGCAAATTTCCTGACACACTTCCTCACGTATTCCACTGGGGAAATAAGGAAAGTGAGAAGAAGGGTATTTCCAGAAAGCGGAATTCCAAAACTCTAATCCATGTCGCCTCAAGATTCCTGGACACGGGCTAGGGAGGAGCTGAGCCGCCTATTTAAATCACTTTCACAGCAGCTCTGAACCATAAAGACATTCAGCCTATCCTGATATTGTGACTATACCTCAAAGGATTACATCCATAGAATCACTTACAATGGTAAGTACAAGGAATTCTTAGCAGTTGTGCTGCTATAAGTAATCTCAAAAATTGTAGTCCTGTGAGTGACTATTTGCATGTCAGTATAATACAAATATGATATATTAGCAAGTGAATTATCTTGAATAAGGGCAAATATATTTAATATTTCTTATTATGACATTATTATAAATCAAATATAATACTATTCAACCTGTTATTAGATGACGTTAGCTATTTCAAGATTTTCTTATTGTTTTTGGCAGATAATGTTGCTTCTTTCTAGGAATAAATGCTTAAAATTAGCAAAATTATCTGCCAATAGAACAAGATTAAAAATGTAGAGAAGATATCATTGATTGCAGAGTGCAGTTGTAATTCTATTGTTCATTTTTCCTAAAAAATTGCAGATGTTTCCTATGGGCTGCTGTGAGTCAGTATTTGAATGCCAATAGTAAGCTAATACATTAAAGCCTTATTTCACTTTTACAGGATTTCTACAATAACCGTTTGTCCACAATCTCTACCTTTTTCATCTTTCTCTTTTCAAGTAAGAAATCTTTTCAACCCTTAAAACCAATATAACATTACTACCACATGTATTAGAGTAGCAGTCTAGAATCGAGTGGTGTGCAATAAATGTCTTTGCTTCCTAACACAGTGCTGAATCAGTGGACAGGAGTCGAAAGCTGGTCCTACCATTACTCGGACACTACCATGGACTGGGCAACAGCCCGAGATTGGTGTAGGAACCACTACACAGACATGGTGGCTATTCAAAACCATGGTGAGATTGAACACCTCAATAACATGCTCCCCAAGGTGGCAGGATACTACTGGATTGGTATTCGCAAAATCAACAATACCTGGACCTGGGTGGGAACCAAGAAGCATCTGACAGCAGAGGCTGAGAACTGGGCCCAAGGGGAGCCAAATAACGGACGCAACAATGAGGACTGTGTGGAAATCTACATCAAGAGAGACAAGGACATGGGCAAGTGGAATGATGAGTCCTGCCAAAAGAAGAAGACTGCACTATGTTACACTGGTATGTGATAACTGAAAAGAAACACTAATGATAAGACACCATCTTGTTATAGGTGAATAGACTGGTTCGATTTATTATTAAGAACTTGGTGGTATTAAATGCAATCTGAGTTTAAGAGAATACAATTACTGAGAGTAAAATTATTAATTTACTTAGTATGGCTTTTGGCAAATCTACATTCCAAGAAAATGATTCTGTCTATGTCGTGTGTCCAAGGGGTAAACCTTTTTTCTTTCCTTCAGCGTCCTGTAAGATAGACTCCTGTAGTCATTACGGGGAGTGTGTTGAGACCATCAACAGCCACAGGTGTAACTGTTTTGAGGGCTTTTATGGAGCCAAGTGTGAACATGGTGAGTAGCATCATAAATTTGTTATTGTTCTTTCTTGCAGTATTTTGTTCATCTGCTTATAGTGATATAGAAAACTAGAGTAGCAGTTACCCTAAGGCCATACATGTCTTACCATGTACCAAATATCCAAGTACTGAGCTACTACCACCATGTAGAAACTGTAGTTTAGTAAAGGTACAGATTTGTATGTTGCTTGTTTAATTATTTGCACTTTATGTACAAAAAAGGTTCAATCTAGTTCCTAAAATCTAGAACTGAAGTGTTGTCTTTACTGCCCCTGTTTTGTGTTGTATGTTTTATTATGGTCCTGGAAGCATTATATTTCCTCGCACCATATACTAATGTATGGATGAGATATAATAATGAACTAAAGAGATGTAAAAACTAACTTAGTTTGAAATCTGATTTTCAGTTGTCAAATGTGACGCAAAGGAAATCTCTGATCCTGAGCATGGCAGTGTCCAATGCCACCACCCTAATGGAGATTTCTCATACAAATCTGAATGCGAGTATTCCTGTGATGAGGGCTACCAGTTAGTCGGTGCAAAAACAACACAGTGTGGTGGTACTCAAGCATGGTCCAGCAAACCCCCAACCTGTGAATGTAAGTAGTTAATACCACCCCTGTTTAAACCACAGAAACGTACATTTACATTAAACAACTTGTGCTCTAGTTTAACTGTATTGGTTTTTTTTTTTGGTCCTTGTTTTTGTAGTAATCCAGTGCTTTGGGCTGAATATGACACTTCATGGAACTATACAGTGCAATCATCCGCTAGGAAACTTCAGCTATCAGTCCTCGTGTGAGTTTAGCTGTGAGGAAGGGTATACACTAACAGGTTCCAGCTCCAGCTGGCTGATGTGTAACGCATCTGGGCGCTGGAATGACTCACAGCCCACCTGTGAAGGTGAATCCCAATGTTGAAACTATGAAAATTCTCATGCTATAAAGTTAAATGTAGTTCTTGCCCTATTTAAATCCATAAATGTTTGAAGCAGTTGACAGAGCTACAGGTTAGCTGTAAAGTCATACAATGTGCAGTTAACTTAACTTCATGCTGAATAAATTGCTGACTCAGAAGGCACTGCTGTTCTGGGCTTGAGTGCCTTTAATGAGTGTGTCCATCAGCCTGACCACTTCTGTGTGTACCTCACAGCTGTCCGCTGTCCCGCTCTTGAGGAGCCAATGGATGGGAAAATGAGCTGCAGTGGTGATAGTTATGGGAGCAGGTGCATGTTCAGCTGTAATGCTGGGTTCCGACTTTTGGGCATGTCAGAGCTCACATGCACCAAAACTGCTCAGTGGAGCCAGGAGACACCATCCTGTAAAGGTCAGAAGCAAGACTAAATCCTTTCCAAATTTCATTTTCTTTGCTCATTTATGTTCACATGAGTTAAAACACAATGGAGCAAACCAAGTCCTACTTGTGTTTAATCTGCAGCTGTGCAGTGCCCTGCTCTCCAGACTCCACAGGATGGCAGAGTGTCCTGTAAAGACCAGACTCTCAGTCTAGGCTCTGTATGCAGCTTCACTTGTGCTGAGGGCTTCATCCTGGAGGGTGCATCAAGCGCAGTGTGTACAGAGACAGGAGAATGGAGCACAGCTGTCCCCAGCTGCACAGGTACAAAACCCAGCCCGAAGATCATTAATTCCACTTCTGAGGTCCAGCACTAAAGCCTAGTAATGAACTGCTATTGAATCAGGTGTCTTATAGCAGTTAAACTAACTGAAGCTGGGCAGCATAATCTAGCCAAACTAAAACACTCCAAATACCAAATGTGTATGCCTATACCAAGTATATATATATATATATATATATATATATATATATATATATATATATATATATATATATATATATATATATAT
>CM074992.1:730327-743113 GCA_037576825.1 Pangasius krempfi | reverse complement strand
TATATATATATATATATTTGTTACATGAATGTAGTGTACATATAACATATTCAAAAGATTTGCACTTTCATGCACTGATGTTTTTTTCCTTATTTTTCTTCTATGCAGCAGTGAGATGCCCTTACCTCCAGGAGCCAGTCAATGGCCTCATCAACTGTTCTTCAGAGGAGGCTGTCTTCAGCACTTCCTGTTCCTTCAGCTGTCTCAATGGCTTTCAGCTTCATGGTCACAAGACGGTGATGTGCAACCTCAATGGCAACTGGACTGGAGAGGTGCCTGAGTGCCAAGGTAAAAATCAGGCTGAACTTCACATTGAAACGTACTTCAGAGATTTGTTAACATTATACATGTTATATATATATATATATATATATATATATATATGTGCGTGTGTGTGTGTGTGTGTTATTTCATACATACTGGCATCTGTGAGCCAGACCAGAATTTTCCTTAAAAGAATACTAATTAAAAAAAATACATGATTGTCAAATTGAAACTAATTCCAAGTCTTAACACATCATTTTGTTGAGGAAAAAAAAAGTTAAATAGTGAGATATAGACCAGGAAGCCCATTTTTATTTTATTATCTCCATTTCCACCAGCTCATCCTGTGTCCTTCCGGCCATCTTTGATGTCTGGCCTGACCATGGGTGTAGGATGCACTGCTGCATTTTCCAGCCTTGCTTTTGTTTTCTGGATACTGAAGAGACTCAGAAAGTTGAAAGGTGAAAAGAAAGAATTCATTATTTCACCCCCGACCCCAACTCCCCTCTCCTTTTCTTTACTACATATATAAAATGGCTTTTTTTTGTAATATTTCTGCTCTTAATCTTTCTCTACATTCTTATATTTATTTATTAAAGGTTTTTACATTTATATTAAATACTAATATTAAATCAAATATATTAATTATAATAAACTAATGTTCATATATATATATGTTTTTCTTTATTCAATTACAGCTAACAAGTTTGACGTCAGGTGAATATTGATTTCTTTTCCAACATATTTACAGAATGTTTATCTTCATGTGTGCAGAATGTTCAGGTTGGGTTGTGAGGCTGACCTGTCTTATGTGTATTTTTTTCAGTAATTCAGACATTGATGTACCACCCCAGGTATACAAAAGTAGCACTGACAGTCTCATCTAGACATAAGTGACTACAAGCTATATCTAGGTGAGTTTACAATTTTTCTTTTCTTAGAGTACTAAACTGTGTTTGTCACAATCTAGGGTTATTGTGATTACTCAGTTGTTCTACTATTTACTGCTTGAAGCTCATATTATACTAAATTGGATTCTGTTAAGTTTGATTCAAAACCTTTTTAGAGTCATTTCAGAGTCTTTATTGTTTTCTTCACACAGGTTTCTACTGATACTGCATTGTGGACACAGCAATTTCTACTGTAGAGTGAATGAATGTACTCCTAGTTCAAATAAATTTTATTTATAGTTTACTTTTAACAATGGACAGTGTCACAGAGCAGCTGTACATAAATCTGATTATGGATTTAGATTTAGATCCCTAATGAGCGAGGAAAAACTCCCTGAGACAATGTGAGGAAGAAACCTCGAAGGGAACGCATCCTTATCTGGGTGACACCGGATGTGAAGTGCGATTATAAATCATTACTCTTCCACAACTGTACACTATAGAGGCAAACAGTGCTAGGTGTGGTGAAAGGATCTTCAGTACGAGCATCAGAGTAATTTATTTTTATTTCAGCAGCATTTTAGCTTTAAGTCTATAATAATGTGTGAAGTTATCCACTGAATAATGAATGAGACTTCAGTTTTCAGTAAGTACAATCTTAGGCCTTCCAAGTGACACCATCCACAGTCATCTTTAGGGTAGGTGTGTGTGTGTGTGTGTGTGTGTGTGACACCATCCACAGTCATCTTTAGGGTGTGTGTGTGTGTGTGTGACACCATCCACAGTCATCTTTAGGGTATGTGTGTGTGTGTGACACCAGCGACAATAATCTTTAGGGTATGTGTGTGTGTGTGTGATACCAGCCACAGTCATCTTTAGGGTATGTGTGTGTGTGACACCAGCCACAATAATCTTTAGGGTATGTGTGTGTGTGTGACACCAGCCACAATAATCTTTAGGGTATGTGTGTGTGTGATACCAGCCACAATAATCTTTAGGGTATGTGTGTGTGTGATACCATCCACAATAATCTTTAGGGAATCTGTGTGATACCATCCACAGTCATCTTTAGGGTATGTGAGTGTGTGATACCATCCACAGTCATCTTTAGGGTATGTGAGTGTGTGATACCATCCACAGTCATCTTTAGGGTATGTGTGTGTGTGTGTGATACCAGCCACAATAATCTTTAGGGAATCTGTGTGATATCAGCCACAATCATCTCACAGCAATCTTTAGGCTAGCCATGTGGGGCCATCCTCAGGAGCAGCGAGTGATTCACAGGTGAAGGAACTTCAAGCAGAAGTAGTGAGAGTGAGAGAGAACACAGACTACTAGGTATGCTCTTGTCCTAAAGAGGATGTGCATTGTGCACCGAGTGCAAGCAGGGACTAGCTATGACAACATAACTAAGAAGCAGAGCCAGTTAAATGAACTGAGGTTGATCCTCAGTCCTCTGTAGAACAGTTAAATAAATGGACATTACTGGACATTATTAGTTATTTAATATATTGTCTGCTTTCCAGTGGAAGTATTTATTATGTAATTTATTGAGCATATTGTTCTATGCTGTTTGTGCTATTTATGAATTGTCCCGAGAGCTATATGCTGTTATGTACTGTACATACATTTTTCTTACTGTTTTATTATTTTATATATTGTGAATTTGAATATATTTACAGTGGTTATTTTGGTTATTGTACATTTCTTTGTCCTATTAAAATGTGAATTTTCAATAAATGTTACTGAGCATAATAAATGTAATAGAGGTTTGTGTCTTTTTAAAGGAGGGAAAATTTGTATTTTCTATGTAATTATAGTAATTATTATGAAAAAAATAACATTTAAATTAAAATATGTACAATATTGGAAAACGTTTCTCAACACTTACAAAGAGACAACAGGTCTGAATCCAATACACAAACCTGCCCCCTTAGATTCCTTATCCACTTCCCTATTAGACATAACCCCATGAGAGTGCATGGTTTTTATTCTAACACAGTACCACAGACATAATTTAGAGAAACCTACAGAAAGACACAATGACAAGGCTATTAAGCACTCGGGTGCACAAAATGCATTCATTTTTTTTTTGCCTGCAATGTGGATGTGGCAAAAAGGAAGAAGAAAAAAAGGGAAAGTAAAGGGGGAACAAATGAGCACAATTTGATTTTGGTCACAGTGGAGTTCAGAGAGTGAATTTATTGTCCTATTTCCCCTCGTACATGGCACTGAGCCAAACATTGTGCTAAACACACTGATTGACTGTGTTTTGATGACACAGGCCACTCTGGCTTTGCCTTTTCCTGCGACTGTGGCTGAGGTGGAGAGAAAGGTTGTGACCCCTGTACACTGAATTTATGTTGCAGGTGCATTATTCTTTTTGGGCCTGTGGCAGTGTGATGGCTCTGAGAATGTTTTTCAGAAAAACACTTGTGTACATTACTCTCATTAGCCTTTAAAGCAGATTGGTCCTTTTGGAGCAATTAAAAAAGTCCCACAGAAACAACCTGCTACAGTACAATTTCTCATGGTTAAGGGGAAGTGTATATTTTAAAACGTCCTTGGCTACATACATCTACAATGACTCATTTGCCAATAGTGAGTTGACAACTTATTTTAAGAAGTTTGTCAAACTGAAAAGAAAGGAATCTGTCTCAGCTTATTAATATATGGACTTTGAACAAACAGTCTTGCTTTCACCTAACAACAAAAAAGTACTAAGTTAGTGAAACGTGAAAATCTAGTGAGCAAACTTAAAAAGCTGAGAACAGGGCTGGACCTCGTCTGAACATGCCAGAGCACGAGTGCACGCATCAGAGGTACGTGCTGATAGGTACAGCTATCAAACTATATCGGCACACAGAACAAAAAAACCGTTGTCACAGGACACTAAATTTTAAAGTAACGTTACAGCTTGCCTCCTGCTAACTCAACCGTTTGAAATATGACTTCAGCTAGCTAGCTAGCATCTTCTAAGTTAGCTACAGCATGCCCTTTGCTAATCTGGAGTTAGTGAAGTTGACCTCTAGCTATTGTATGTCTTCAGTTTTCTTATGTTTTGTTTTACAGTGGCAGCCGAATGACTGTAATCGGCACTGAATGTTTGAGAGTAAGCCTTGAGTCTTCCTAATTTAAATTAGGCACAACTGATGAAAGTTTGTCGATCGATCAATTTGCATTGTTTTTACAATAAACAATTATCATAAAATTGAGATTGCTGTGGTTTTTTTATTCTGACAGAATTGAAATTAGTTACTATTACTCAAAGAATTAAGGTAACAGCTTGCATGGACATTTCTGAGTAGACTGAAAGCAAATTAAGTAAGACAGAACAGCTTAAATGAACTAATGTGACCACATAATATCATTAAGATGGCTCTACTTAATTAAGCTTTTAGAGGACAATTCAAATCATGTTGGTTGTGCTTACAATGATTACTCAAACAAGGCTTGAGTTGAAATAACTTAAAAAGATCCATGCAAATGGTTACCTTAATTTTTTACGCTGAGCCAGTGTATTATTTTTTATAGTGTAGGTCAAAGGGTCATAATGATTACATTGTGATCATGTACAAAAACACATATCCTGCCATTTAACATTAGCTGCCAGCCTACATGAGAAAGACCCTGACTGAAAGCTGCCTGTAGTCAGAGAAGGACAGAGTGTGCAGGTAAAAGGACTTCTGGTGGAGTAACAGTTTGAATAAACTTGAGACTACTTGGAGAGTGATTCAGGAAGCAGGAGAGTATATCATGGTATGTATTTTTAAAGCGCTCCTAATGCACATTATACATGTGGTCTAATGGCAAACAAAAAATATGATTAGTGTATACCATAATGCAAACTATAATTCTGATATTTAGGCTGGAGGTATGGTGTTAACCATGAGACTATATGCACAAACACAACTTTTGCTGTACCTCAGCTTAACATCTGGTAAGTCATCTGGTAAATTTAGTTTTTAGTTACATTGCCACTCAAAAGTTTGGACACACCTGCTCATACACAAATTTTCTTCATTTTACTACTAATATTTTAGAATAATTTACATTTACACTATAATGCATATGGAATTATGAAGTAGCAAAAAAAAAAAGTGTTAAACAAATCAAAACATTTTTACATTTTAAATTTTTCACAGAATTCCCAATGAAGCTTTGTACAGGCTTGCCATAGTCTCGACCAGCTTCATGAGAGAGCTTCGGGATGTTTTTTTCTTTTCTGAGCACTTCACAAATTCTTCAAATTCTAAATTAAAACTATTTGCTTGGGAGACTTAATTTTAAGTAAAAACTACTTTAAAAGCTACTTGTTTTAAGTAAAATATCATTATCACAAAAACAAAATGTCTTCAAAATGTCTTTAAGAGAATTAAAAATATATATTCAACCCAATCTGTCCAAACCTTTGACTGGTAGTTGTACATCAATTTTAAACACTTAGTCTTCATATTCGTATCTGAAATTTGTTAATTTGCCATGATTTAATAGTGCTTGTCATGAGCTGGACCTACACATATTCCAATGAGACGATGATCTGGACAGAAGCCAAAGCATGGTGTGAAAATCAATCCCTGAGGCTGATGGTTATTCAAAATGAAGAAGACACCAATTACCTTAAACATAAGCTCCCAAAGCTAAAAGCCTACTACTGGATTGGACTCAGAAAGATTGCGGGCAGGTGGACTTGGCATGGGACAGCAAAGATGTTGGAGGGTAATGGATCCTGGGCTCACAAAGAACCAAACAACAAAAAGCAAGATGAGGACTGTGTGGAAATATACATTAATGATAAGGAAACAAATGGCAAGTGGAATGACGAAAAGTGCGGCAATAAGAAGCATGCCTTGTGCTATAATGGTAAGGATATGAATGTATATTCATGAGACGCTCCATACAATCTAAAGCCCTATGCAGGGGGATCTGAAACACCTGCATATCTCCTTGTGCACATGACAAAACTTCAACAAAGTTACATATTGAAGTTTGACTCTTTTTGCATATTGCACTACATGTACGCAATACAGAGCGATCTGCTTTGCCTCTCGTTACTGATGTTAGCTTAGCTATGAATCCTTTTTCCTAGATAGCATTTCTAACACACATTAGCTAGTCACTCACTGATATTACATTTACAGCATTTGGCAGACACTCTTATCCAGAGCAAGTTACATTTAGCTCATTTATACTACAAAGCATTTGAGGGTTAAGGGCCTTGCTCAAAAGTAGCTTGACAGTGCAGGGATTTGAACTCATAACCTTCATGGCTCCAGTTCTACATCTTAACCGCAGAAGCTTTCACTGTGTAGTTTTTCCTTACCGTTTTGTATGCAGTGTTGGTAAGCTTTCATCTTACTCCGGCTCAGTTTCTCGATTACATATTTTTGATGGTAAAAGTATTTTGTTTGTGATGTCCCAAATACTTAAACACTTAAATGGCCATGTTACATTCCAACAGGCTGTAAACAAGACCCGAGGTGACACCTCGTGACTGCATTCCTGAATCTGATTGGTCAGAAGGTTTGCACTATTTTCGTATAACAGCACAGGCTCAGACAGTAGTTTCAGTTGTAACATGAATGACGGCTTTATATTAAGTAATTATTTGTATTAATGTGCATGATGTATATATTTGCATTAATGAGCACAGGGTCATGTACAGCAGACGCTCCATAAAATCTATAGCCCTATTCAGAGTGGATTAGTTTGTCAGGGGGACATCTGTAATTTGTTTTTTTTGTTGTTGTTTTTTTTTTTTTTACACATCTCCTTAGTGATAAAACTCTCACATCCAGACAGCAATAAAATGACCACAAGAGAAGCGAGTTTCTAGTGGGTTGTGTTTTCTACAGACCTGCCCAGCAGGCACCGGACATCTGTTTAACACCAGAAAGACGTCAGACGTTGAATTTTGGTTGGAAATAAAAATCAGATATCTGTCAGAACCCAACACTAGCTGTCAAATTCCAACTTTTTTCAATAAGGAAGATATTGAAATTTGGTTAGTATGGATTTTGTTGGCATGATATCAAATTTTTTAACAGAGCCAGGTTTTTGTTGTCTAATGAAAAATCAACATACTGAGAAATCTGGATCATGTAATACCACTGTCAGATAGATGTCAAGCTCCAATGTCAGACAAACCCAAAGTATTAATTTTAAGACATGAGCAGAGAAAAACTAACTTTAAAATCTTAGTAAAACTGGAATCCACAAATGTTTGGCAGTTTCACTGGATAAATGACAAAGACATGCAATGGGTTATCAAAATAACCTTTTATTGTAACATTTTCAAAAGTTTTTTCCTGCCCCTCCGGCCACCCAGCAGAAGGCAACAGGCGCCACAATGTTCGTCTCTGTTTCCTCCGTAGTCCTCTGGACACTCTGTAAGAGATCTTTGAAACTGAAAATGTATGGGGAATACAGGATAAGACAGACTAGAGCTTAAGGGCCATTCACTTTAACGCACTCCTGCATGTACATGCTGTGACTCCTCAAAAGTGAAAGATTTCAGTTGTTGATGCAGTTTACATTCTGGCAGAAAAGTGAATGCCAGCAGCTCTCTTTGTTTTACAGGGTTTTCCCTGCCATACAGCTTGGCCTGTAGCTGCTGACTAGCCTGCACTGTCCGGAGCAGCGCTGCAGTGATGAGGAGGGGCAGAGACGCCTTGTAATGTTGCATGAACCGGCTCTAATGCCATCTAGCAGCTTCACTGGCTAATGTAACTGCAGTCGGTACATTAATGTCTATGTAGGTTAGCCAGGTTAGCAATTTCTTACCTTTTGTTTCAGATCAAAACACCTCTCCGTTTCTTTTCCTCACAAAACTCTCACCTTTGTTTAAACTTTCATTCTGCCATGTTTCCGCTCCGCAGAACCTCACAGGCGCTGCGCCTAAGTCTCAGTGCGGCGGGGAGAAGAAGGGACACCTGCCCCACATCAGCCTTATGCTGGTGTCTGAAGCTAAGGTGGAAAAGTTCACAAAAAATCCACTGCTCACAGAACGATACTTGACAACGCTATCTCGCTATGTCACACAGATAAAAAATAATAATAAAACTAATACACAAACGCGATCATGGCCAAAATTAATTAATATTTTCCTTAACTCTGCTCAGGGACACCAGCCACAACAGGTGCTGAAGTCCAAACACCGGAAAAGCAGCCGATGGTGCGCTGATGTAATCTGTCCGACAGGAAACTTACTCCTGTATCTTTCCGCCGCAGGAAACAGAGCGGAGGAAACTGTTGCCTAACTGGTTTCTGATTTGTTTGAAATTAGCCTTGGAACAAGTCAAATCTACAATCTGATGATCATTTTTTAATGCATGGCTATTGTTATTAATATTTCTCATATTATTTTCTTTATTACGGGTCACCATGGCTAAACTTAAAACGAACAAAATATCAGCGTCAGCTGTCGTAAGTGTTCTAGTCAGATTGACGTCGCCATTAGACGTGGCTCCTGACGCTGAATTTTGGTCACCTGACGTCACAACCTATATTCAACCGAATAACGTGTTATGACGTATTTATTTACTTTCTCCTCCTGAAAATGTTTTCCCAGGACCCCAGGTACCTTTAGGGTGTCCAAATAGGGCTTAAGACTAATAATAAAGAGATTTAAAAAACAAACATACAAAAAAAAACAAAAAACGTATTGTCATGTAACAAAGTAAAAACGTATAATCTATGATGTGGTGATTTTTTTTGTGTGACATCATTTAACATTTATGGCAGGAGTCTTGGTTGCCAGTGCTTCGTAACACGCTTTACATATTCGCAATAAAATGACAGGCTGTGTTTGGTTTTTTTTTTTTTGAGAGAGAGAGAGAGAGAGACTGGTGAGGGAACGTAACGTAAGTGAGAACAGCACACACTTGTCTATGCAGAGGCTGGCCTGCTAGATGGTGTACATCATAACCTTGGTCTATAGACAGGCTGGGCACACAGCTCCTGCTGTGACATGCCACTCTAGGCATCTACTCCTCATGGACCTTATTTAGAGGTGTGTCAGTTTCTCCAAACATCACCCCTCCCAGTGGTGTGAGATGCTGCTGGCATACATTATCCAGGTGTTTCACACCGTCTCTGCCTGTTAGGAGGGTAAAACAGAATGCTAGTTACATTTGTAAGTTCTCTGAACCCCACATAACTGCACTGTCATTTAGAACCTGCTCTAGCGTTGGGAAACGGTTCAAAGGAAAGGTGGCTGTGTGGTGTTTAAATAATTCAATGTCATCCTATTACTAACTCATCCAGTTTTAAGATACATGCAGGCATCTTCTCAAGAAAAAAAGTTTATTTTTTTGTCTGTGTTCATGTGTAGCATCGTGTTTCGAGAGGTCATGCAGCAAGCATGCTGAGTGTGTGGAGAACATCAGCAACTACACATGCAGGTGTAATCCAGGATTCACTGGTCCCAACTGTAAGGAAGGTAATGTAGATAATCCAAACCTTTTTTTTTTATAACATTTATTCAGTGTACATGTTATAACATTATTCAGAACATTTACACAACCTTGTGTGATCACACGGGACAGTGGACACATAACACCCCAACTTGCACAGGTACTAGTTCAAATGTTAATTTGCTGGCAAAATAAAATATATAGTACATGACAAACCTTTCTTACAAATAAATAATATAGCTTCACAAGCACACTTAAAATAACATATGTATTTTCATATTTTATTTATGACTTGAAAGTTGTTTTGATCATGATGGTTTTTTTTGTGTGGAATAAATTTACCTTATTTTTAAAATAAAACTGAATTATCTTGTTCCTGTAGCCATGCTGTGTAAGAATCTCTCTGTGCCTGATGGTGGCAACGTGAGCTGTTATGAAGGCAACAGCACTATCTGCACAGTACAGTGTCCCCCTGCTTACCTGCTGCTGGGAGCTCGTGAATATACCTGCAGGCCTGATGGCTCATGGAGCCAATTCCAACCTCTGTGCGCAAGTGAGAATTGTCCTTTAGTCACAATTAATGTTATATTAAAAAACATTACTATTCAATATAACAAAATAAGAGGATCTAGTTCAGTTATAATTTACATGTGATTCAGCTCATGAAGAGCTTGATGATGTTGTGAGTAGAGAATACTTGAATCTGTGAGTATTGTGGTTTTCCAAATCTGAATTTGCTAATCTCAGTTTTAGAGATTACATCAGTGGTCCTCACTTTCTCATCCTGCAGTTCCCTGTCAACAATTTTTCAAAGTCACCTATCACAGCTATTAAAAGTCTTAGTAATTAGCTGATTTAATTAAATGAGGATTTATTCATTGGCGTTCAAGCAACACTACCTGCGCTGGGTGCCACCCCATGAAGATTTAGATTAGGGAAAACACAAATACAAGTGGGAATCAGGTGCTCAGTACATGTTATAGTTACAGACTTATGTAACATAACAGAGGAAATTGAAGATCCATATGCGGAGAGACCAATAATCAATGTAGGAAAAGTCAAAACATGATCAGGTATAAAATAACTAAACCAAGGTATAATCCAAAGAGCAGTCTGATAAACAAGGGTCAAAGACTTCAGGGCAGGTAGTGATAAACAAGGCTCAGAACTCAATACAGGAATTGGCAAGTCTTGGAACATTATGGTAAACATGTTGAACTTATATACGTTATATGGCCAAAAGTATGCAGACACCTGACCATCACATCTATATGTGGTTCTTCCCCAAACGGTTGCCAGAAGGTTGGAGGCACACGCTTGTCTAGAATGCCCTTGTATGCTATAGAGTTAAGATTTCACTTTGTGCACAAATCGATCACCCCTGTGCACAACTCGAGCTCCATGAAGACATGGTGTGTGAAGGTTGGAGTGGAAGAACTCGAGTGTCCAGCACAGAGCCCTGACCTCAACCCCACTGAACACCTTTGGGATGAACTGGAACACCGACTGAACCCCAGACCTCCTCACCAACATCAGTACCTGATCTCACTAATGCTCTTGTAGCTGAATGATCACAAATCCTTCCCAGAAGAGTGGAGCTTATTATAACAGCAAAGTGGGGTCCAACTCTGGAATGGGATGTTCAACAACTACATATGGATGTGATGGTCAGGTTTCCACATACCTTTGGCCTTATAGTGTAGAGTGGGGTCAGGAAGTGACCTGTCAGAGGTTAAGCTTGAACTTTGCTTCTGCTGGCACGGAAGGGGTAAATATCCTGTGCTTGTATGTGTGTATATATATTGTGTGTGTATATATATATATATATATATATATATACATACACATATACACACACATTCATACATACATACATACATATAGTGCCCTCCGAGACTACTGGAACAGCAAGGTCAATTTGTTTGTTTTTGATGTTGACAGAAGACAATGGGTTTGAGATCCATCCCAAATGGGTTTGAGATCAAAAGATGAATATGAGAATAGAGTTTAAAATTTCTGCTTTTTTGTTCCTGGTATATGTATGTATGTATTATATGTAGATGTGTTAAATGACACAGAACATAGTACATTATCAGACCACCAAATTTTTAGGTGAGCAAAAGTTTTGGAACACACTGACAGGCTTTTCTTGTTACCTAGGTGTGTCCTGTTAGATTGATAGTTTAAAAAATTAATAGCTCTGAACATCTACTCTACAAAAATTTGGAATGTCCTAAAAATGAAAGACACCACTGGTGTACTGTGCGATAGACATCAAATGGGTCCGCCAAGGAAAACAACAACTACAGTTGATGTTGACAGATAAACTGTGAGACAGTCAGTGAAATCACCAACAACCTTCACAGGGCAGAGGTGAAGGTATCACAATCCACCATTCGAATAAGAATTCAAGAGCAAAAATATAGAAGCCATATCACAAGATGCAAAGCACTAGGTAAGAATCAGAAGGCCAGATTGGAATTCGCAAAGAAATAAAGAGATGAGCCACAAAAGTTCTGGTACCTACATTAACCTCTACCAAAGTCATGGAAAGGCCAAACTGCAGTGGAGAAAGAAAGGATCTGCTCACTAATCTTTATTGATGATGAAATTCATGATGTAACTCAATTCAGAAGTTTACAATTCACAGAGAAATGCATCCAATCTAATTGGGAGTAACTTCATCATGCAACGAGACAATGATCCAAAACACGCTGCCAAATCAACAAAGAACTTCATCAGGGGAAAAAGCGGAAGGCTTTAGACTGGCCAAGTCAATAACCAGACCTTAACCCAATTGAGCATCATTTCACCACCTGAAGAGGAGACAAAACAAACAACAGCTGAAAGAGGATGCAGTACAAACATGGCAAAGCAACACAGAAAGAAGAATGCAACAGTTTGGTGATGTCAATGAGTCGCAGACTTTATGCAGTTATTGCAACCAAGGGATATGCAGCCAAATTTTAAGTGTTATTTACTTTAATTTACTATATATATATATATATATATATATATATATGTATGTATGTATGAATATATCTTTACACACACACACACACACACACACACACTGATACACACTCAGCTATAACATTAAAACCACCTGCCTAATATTGTGTAGATCCCCCTTGTGCCATGAAAACAGCTCTGACCCATCGAGGCATGGACTCCACAAGACCTCTGAAGGTGTGCTGTGGTATCCGGCACCAAGATGT
>CM074992.1:707765-723329 GCA_037576825.1 Pangasius krempfi | reverse complement strand
AGACATAGGCGAAGATAGTGTAATAGATGTAGGCGACGATAGTGTAATAGACGTAGGCGACGATAGTTAATGTAGTAAACGTAGGCGGTGATAGTTAGTACAGTAGACATAGACGGCGATAGTTTAGTAGACGTAGGCGGTGATAGTGTAGTAGACATAGGCGACGATAGTTAATGTAGTAGACGTAGGCGGCGATAGTTTAGTAGACGTAGGCGGTGATAGTTAGTGTAGTAGACGTAGGCGACGATAGTTAATGTAGTAAACGTAGGCGGTGATAGTTAGTGTAATAGACATAGGTGGCGATAGTGTTTTAGATGTAGGCGATGATAGTTAATGTAGTAGACATAGGCGGCGATAGTTAGTGTAGTAGACATAGGCGGCGATAGTTAGTGTAATAGACATAGGCGACGATAGTTAGTGTAGTAGACGTAGGCGGTGATAGTTAGTGTAGTAGACATAGGCGACGATAGTTAGTGTAGTAAGATATAGGCAACGATAGTTTGTGTAGTAGACATAGGCGGTGATAGTTACTGTAGTAGACATAGGCGGCGATAGTTAGTGTAGTAAGACTTGTAACCCGAAGGTGAACCTGGAGGTCGTGGGTTCGAGTCTCAGGTCTGGCAGGGATTGTAGGCGCTCTCTTCCACCCTCTTCCACCCTCAATACCACGACTAAGGTGAGACCCTTGAGCAAGGCACCGTACCCCCAACTACTCCCCGGGTGCCGCAGCAAAAAAAAAAAGGCTGTCCACTGCTCCGTGTGTGTGTGTGTGCACTTGGATGGGTTAAATGCAGAGCACAAATTCCAAGTATGGGTCACCACACTTGGCCACTCACTTCACATAGGCAACGATAGTTTCTATGGTAGACATAGGAGGCGATAGTTAGTATAGTAGACATGGGCGACGATAGTTAGTGTAGTAGACATAGGCGGCGTTAGTTAGTTAGCGGATACTCATGCAGACTTACTGCAACATGCAAGCCCAGACAAACAGAAGAGGTATGCAATATTAATATCAGGCTTGTTTTTGAAGCTGGGGTTACTTATTTGTCTCATGAGAGTTGGCAACACTGCATGTGACTCGAATCAGCTGTTTCCTGGCCTGATTAAATGGGTGTAGTTGGTTCTCATTTCAATGCCACATTCAAATCATGTAATCTTACAATAGTTTGTCATGCCGTTTGTGCGCCATGGACCTGAAATGTGTGAATATGAAACTAACTTTCTAAAATCTACTCTGCAAAGCCCCCCCTTTTTGCATGTTTTTCCATCATATTTTCTGTAATCCAACATTAACACAATTAGCTAATATTAAAATCCCACATGACTACACTCCCCTATGTTCCTCCCACTGTAAAAACTAATAAACCCAAGCCAGATATAACCGATATACAACACAACGTAAAGCAGATAAAATGTAAATATTTATTCATAGGTTTTGATTAATTTGGGGCCCCTTTTACCTGGGGCCCAGGTTAGCCCGACCATAGCCACTTCAAGGAATTACTTCAACCTTTGTGCATGCAGTAAGAAAAGACAAGACAAACATATTTTTTAATAAACTCTCAGTTGAGACCAAGACCATATTTAGTGAGACCAGAGACTGAGACAAGTTTGGACCAACTTCCAAAAATTACAACTGGTCTGTTTTGAGTGTAAAAAAAATCTAAAGTGAAAGACTTGGGAAAGTTCCCATCTCAGCTGTCTGAAGTAACACTTGTGTAAACTGCCATGTCTTGCTATGCCTCAGTCAAATAAATGTTGTTTGGCTAATCACATTCATCCTGGTAAATTCTTTGACTTTACAATCTTTTTGGCAGTTACAGTATTTTTTGTTAATTTTCATCATAATAAAGACATTATTGGTTGACTATGCCATGCTTGCACCACAAGTTACATCATTTCCTAGTAGGCGTAATTCAGCTTGACACAGCAAGTAGAACTGCAATCAACCAGATACACTGTGGTAATGTGAGAAGAGTGAGAAGAGTTCTTACTCTGGAGATGCTGATAAGGTGAGCTTTATTACTGATGGCTTGTTTTAGTAGTGATAGCATGATACATCATAATGCATAGTATTTAACAATTTGAGTTCTTTCAACTTGTCTCTTGTCCATCAGATGTTTTTTTGGAAGCATATAAGGATGTATTTTGGATGGGTAGTGCTTATGATCATGGTGAATAATGGTATGTTTTTACTTTATCAATGATAAGCTATTAGTTTTCTAATCCTAAAGCACATTATTTGGTGCTGTTGTCTTCTTGTAAAGCAGTCCTCTTGATGATTCCTTGAGGCAGATTATAAATGTATTTCTTGCATGCATGGTCATCTAAAAATCTATATTTTTAGATTATAAAATATATTTATAATCTGCCTCAAGGAGTTAAACTTAGAGCAATGATATTAATATCCATTCAGACTTCATTGAATCAATAGGTGAGTAATTAGAATATTCTCATAAAATTTTGACACGTATAGTATGCCAATATGCCAATTAGGAATCCAGGCCTGGACATACCATTACAACACAAACAGCAACATGGGGTGGGAGATGGCTCGCCAGTGGTGCAAGCAGCATTACACCGACATGGTGGCCATCCAGAACCAGGAAGAGGTTATCTACTTGAACCAGATGTTGCCCTTCCATAGCTCGTACTACTGGATCGGCCTTAGGAAAATGGCTGACCAGTGGACATGGGTGGGTACCATGAAGCCCCTGGCACCCGAGGCAGCCAGCTGGGCAACAGGAGAACCCAATAACCAGGGAACTAGCGAGGACTGTGTGGAGATCTATATCAAGAGGTCCAAGGACACGGGCAAGTGGAATGATGACAAGTGCAGCAAAAAGAAAGCAGCGCTTTGTTACACCGGTAGTATTTACATTTACATTTAGTCATTTAGATGGCACTCTTATCCAGAGTGACAAAAAGTAAACACGGCTTTCCTGCCCTGAAATCACAGGAAAGACAACAATACAAAGTGCTTAATGACTTGTAATGTTTCACATCCTAAAAGCCTACGGTGTTGTTGATAACATTTTGAGTTTGATTGCTTCATTTTCATTTGACCAAACTCACTTCTGATTAAAAAACTTAAACGACCAGGACAAAGTGAGGAGATAAATGAAAAGAAATGATCAGAAATAATCTACTTGAATGATACTCATTAGATTAAATACAATGATAGAGATTTGACCATTACATTCACAAAAGATGATGGAAATTCTATTTTGATTTGAGTACCTTTTTAAATTAGCATATTGTAAACATATATTGTTGATGTGTTTTTGCGTGTAGCGTCGTGTGTTGAGGGGTCATGCAGTGAGCATGCCGAGTGTGTGGAGAACATTGGAAACTACATATGCAAGTGTAATCCAGGGTTCACAGGACCCCGCTGTAATGAAGGTACTGTAGATAGTCCAAACCTCAAGATTGTGAAGTATGTGTGCTACATGCTGTAGTCTCTTTCTCTCTTTGCAGCTGTAGCGTGTGACATGGTTAAAAATCCAGAGCAGGGTTTTGTGCAGTGTAACCATGTTTATGGAGACTTTCGTTTCAATTCATCCTGCCACTTCCACTGTGCCCGTGGCTACATATTGCAGGGTTCAAAACATCTACACTGCTTATCATCGGGGAAGTGGGATAGTGAGCCTCCTGAGTGCCAGGGTAGGGAATGGTACACACTGTCCTTCTGTTATTACTACTTATAACATCTGCATTGCATAGATGATTTGTAGCTGCTTCATAACTTTTTTTTTTTTTTTTTTACTGTTTTTCCTTCTAATAATTATAGTTGTTGAATGTCCTCCAATTACCGCTAGAAGCAGTGGTTGGAATATGACATGCAGCCATCCTCTGCACACAAACAGCTACAACTCTACATGTGTGTTCAGCTGTGAAGAGGGCTTTGAGCTGAGAGGTTCACACACAACCCTGTGTGATCACACCGGACAGTGGACACATAACACCCCAACCTGCACAGGTACTTATTCAGATCAATATATATATCTGATGACATAAACATATATGGATTCTTTTTTTTAAATAAACATCAATAATATAGCTTCTCTTACACACTCAGAATGACATGTTTATTACTAAAAAAGTTCTTTCAATTATTGTAGTGACTCCAGCAGGAAGTTAAAGCCTCTCCCTTCCCTTTTTGTGAAACAGTTTTAAAGTTGCACAACATGACCATATTTTTATTTCATGTACATGCAGGAATTGAGATATTAAGCTTTGCTATTACAGCAGCTATAAAAAGTCGACACATCCCTGTTAAAATTGTACGTTTTTGTGATGTAAAAAATGAAATCAATATAAATCATGTCAGATCTTTGTATAGCTTTAATGTGATACAGCAACCTGTGGAATGTCTTGAAGATGGCTGTGCACGGGAGATCCCCTCACAATTTGATAGATCCAAAGCATTTTTGCAAGGAAGAGTGGAATAAAATTGCCAAATGAAGATGTGTTAAGTTGGTAGACTGCTGAGTGCTGCATTACAGGCAAAAGGTGCTTTAACAAAGTATTATGGGGTGTGCACACTTGTGCAACCAGGTTATTGTAAGTTTTTCTTTTTCTTTTTTTCCCTAAAATATTTCTATTTGTTTTTCACCTGAATTTTGTTGGTTGCTATAACACATTAAAGGTGGAAAATGATCTGACATGATTTACTGTATCTTGGTTTCATTTTTTTTTACATCACAAAAACCCACAACTTTAACAAGGGTGTGTACACTTTTTATATCCACTGTAAGTGATCACTGATGGCAACATGCGTTTCAAGATTTTTGGTCCTTGCTTGCACAAGATCTTGCAGAATTCATGACCAAAGGTAGCTGCCTAACATTTGTAGGCAGTTGTAACATTTTTAATATCATGGTAATTCACAATATTGTATTAAAATGTGATAAACATTCTTGTGTTAAGTAGTTTAGGATAACTTTTATTTTGGATGCATGTCAAAACAAAATAAGGACGTAGTTTCACATATCATCATTCAGAGAACTCTTACGCAACACCTTGCATTGTAAACGAACCCCGCTGTCCTAACCTCAGCTAGATAACTATATAGTTAGTTAACAGTCTCACTACATCTACTATTAACAGTTAGCTTGGAGGACCAGAGCTGCAGGAAACCGGAAGCACCTGATATCACATTTGTATTTACATCTGTTGTGATGTTATGATCACACCTAGTAAATTAAACAGTAATAGACTTTGGTTCCTTGACATCAAAAATATAATGAAATAATCTATAAACAATAAGTTTTCAAATAAATAATACTATGATTTTAAGTATTTAATTTTTGTAATCCATTTTACATTTAGGCTGTTATTGGTCTTTTTATCACAGTTGTGACCTGTGACCTGCTTGTGAGCCCTGTAAATGGTCACCTGACCTGTACTGATCCACTGGGAAAGTTCTCGTTTCGTTCCTCGTGTGCTGTGACCTGTGAGGAAGGATACACACTGAGAGGAGAGAACACACTCACCTGCCTCAAGACCGGCAACTGGTCAGCAGAAACACCAACATGTGAAGGTACAGTTTTAATAGATGTAGTCTATGATTACAGTTAAAATGTATTACTGCTTGGAGTATTATGTAATGACAGTATGTGTGTTAGCATTATAGTATATTTCTGTGCTTATTTTGAAGTTGTAAGGTGCAGCGCTCTCAATTCTCCTACTCATGGCTCCATGCATTGTACGGACCCATTGGAAAAATCTGCTTATGGCTCCATTTGTCAGTTTGAGTGTGACATCGGGTTTCTGTTGATGGGTTCAAATGACACCTTCTGTAACTTGCAGGGGAAGTGGACCCGCAGTCTTCCAGTATGTCAAGGTAAACTAACATTGTATTGTCTGCTAGAAATGTGCTCTGTTAAAGATTTAGGTATCAGATTATTGTCCCTTTAGGACTGTGATAAAAAAAAAAAATTCACAGAAAATTGCACAACCTTATAATTTCAAGAGGCCAAAGTTTGTCACAGAAAGAGACAATTCAAGATTTCTCAGCTTCATTATTATAAAACATAAAACATATCTCCCTGCTTTGTCTTGTTTTAATACACTGTATTGTGTGTGGATCCACAGCGGTACAGTGTTCTCCACTGTCTGCTCACTCGAGTGATCTGAGAATGAACTGCACTCATCCCCTCGTCACCAACAGCTACAACTCCACTTGTGTGTTTAACTGTGACAAGGGCTTTAAGCTCATAGGTTCCTATAAAACTCAGTGTGATCACACTGGACAGTGGACACCCAAGACCCCCACTTGCAAAGGTACAAAGTCCAGTATTATAGCAGCTCATTTGCTCTATATAAAATATCTTCCTGTTAGGCTCAGAATTCCAGGTGCTACAGTCATTCCAGCATTTAAAACCACATGTGTGAATTTAAGTGTATTTCCTGACTCAAGAATCCCTTAGTACATTACATGTGAGTCAGTACAATCAATCATATTTCTCTAAATTCAGTTCCACGGTAAAATATTTCTGATCACTGATACTTCCAACAATCAAGAAATGTGTTATATCTGGTAGTACAAATATTCACTTACAACTGTTATGGGCTTGCTATGACCTGTTTAGTGTAAAATTATGTCTAGAATGTGAATTAAGTGAATTCACATTCCTACACAGGCCAATGCTAATATTATAGTAGGCTGTGCATTACACAACAGTCTGTACCACACCTCAATACCTTAATGCCTATTCCAGCTGTGACCTGTGGCCCACTTGTGACACCTGAGAAGGGTCACATGACCTGTACAGATCCACTGGGAAGGTTCTCCTTCCGTTCATCTTGTGCTGTGACCTGTGAGGAAGGATACACACTGAGAGGAGAGAACACACTCACCTGCCTCAAGACCGGCAACTGGTCAGCAGAAACACCAACATGTGAAGGTACAGTTTTTCTTTAGGAGGTGAGATGCACTGAAGCGGCACGTTAGAGGAGTTAGAGTTTAACTGAATCTTGTACTTAGGCAAATTTAGTGCACTAGAGGCAATAGTTTATTGAGAAGCTCACACGCAACCCAGTATGATCACACTGGGCAGTGGACACACAACACCCTGACCTGCACAGAGACTGATTCACATATTTATAATTTATTTTGGTTTAATTTAATTTGAATCTATTTATTTCTGTAAAGCTGCTTTGTGACAGTTCTGTGCAAAAGTCTTAGTCACATGCAAAAAAATGCTGTAGAGCAAAGATGCCTTCAGGAATAATGAAACTAAATGTTTCTACTTTAAAATAAATTCTATAAAGGGCAGTAAACAGTAATAAATGAAACAAAGGCAATATTTGGTGTGATGATCCTTCGCTTAAAAAAAAAAAATCTCAGGTACAATCTGCACAGTTTTGTAAGGAAACGAGCTGTAAGTGTTACAGAGCATCTTGCAGAAGCAGCCACAGTTCTTCTGGAGACTTTGACTGACGCACTCACTTCTTATTTTTGCAGCGAAACCTCGCTGAGTGAAGGTCTCTTATGTGATCTGCTGCTTTCTTTACTGACATACAAACATTTTTCTGTAACATTTATTTTGTGCTGGAAAACTAATGTTTGGAATCTAAAATGTTTTTGTACTGAATCAATAATGTAGAAGTCATAAAATAAAAATCTATAACAAAGTTTGTACAAAAAAAAAATAGGGTGTATAGGGCTATACAAAATAAAATTGAATTGAATTGATCCATATGTATATTTGCTGGGGAAGTAAAATATATGCAACAAACTTTTAGTATAATATAGCTTCACTGGCACAGTTTAAATGACATGTTTATCTCTGAAATGTCTTTGTGCTATCACTGTAACTCCAGCAGGAAGTCAAAGCCCCTCCCTTCCGTTTTTTTGAAACAGTTTTATGCCATTGTGTAACATGACCATGTTTACTTCATGCCCTGTGCATCTGTGTAAATGCAGGAACTGAGAAATTATGCTTTGTTCTTAAGTAAATGATAATCCACTGATAACAGTAGGTTCTTGCCCTTTGGTGCACCTGAGTTTTGCTGTGACCCTGACAGAGCCAACATACTGTTCTCCATAAGATTATCTTCTTACTATTATTATATTAGAATTTTTTTTTCCATTTTTACGGGATGCATTTTTTGACATAGATCCATGAAATTCAGCATATTTGTAAATCCTATACAGGAATTGTGTGCTTGTGCTTTGTGGGAAAGATCGGAACTACGATTGCCACGTAGCAACACTCCAATGTGCGTTTTTTTTTCTCAAATAGCAATACATGGGAAATGGTTCATTCATCCTGCTTTCCTTCCTTTCAGCTTGATCCTTCTTAATCAGATATACTGAAGACAAAACTGCATTGCTCCACCTACTGAAATCTTAGCAACCATCTGGAATATTATAGCAACCAATTAACAATCTAGCAAACTGTTGACATTCCTTAGCACCCACCTAGCTACAACCAAGAAACCAACTGGGACATCCTAGCAACCATGCTAGGACCCAACAGCCGCAAACTAGCAACACCCTGTCAATCACCTGGAATACTATGGCAACCAGCTACAACACTCTAGAAACCAATTGGAATATAATAGCAACCAATTAGTAACACCCTAGCAATAACCTAGAAAATCATAGCAACCACCCAGATACAGCCTAACAACCACCCAGATACAGCCTAGCAACTACCCAGATACAGCCTAACAACCACCCAGATACAGCCTAGCAACTACCCAGCAACAGCCTAGCAACTACCCAGCAACAGCCTAGCAACCACCTGGCATTACATATCTCCCACAACTAATAACATGTTTTAATCTTTTAATATTTTAACCTTTAGGCATGTTTTAACTTTTTAACACTTTAGTCTTTGAATATGATTTAACTTTTAACATGTAAACCATTAAACATAATGCTTTAACATTTTAACTTTTAGACATACTTTTTTCAGTTTAAAATTTTTAACCATTATAACTGCGACACTTTCCTGGGTTGGGCCGGAAATGAGGAGACGGGAGGCAGGCTTGGGACAAATGAAATGAGCTCTTTATTTTTTCTTTTTGCTTTTCAGTGATTTTATTGTACTACACAGGCACACACACACACACACACACACACACCCTCGGCTCTGTGCTGCTCAGCTCTCTCTTTCTGTCTCTCTCTCTCTTGCACGCGACAATGACAACAAAATGCTGTAATATGGTTTAGCTCTTTTATCTTGTTTAGTGGGCTCCGTCATGAAGTTCATCCATGAACTTCAACCTTATACTAAGGATGTTATCAGTAATAATAGCAAGATATTAGTCTACTTATGGAGTGTATTTGATGGTGTCATGTAGCTTTCTGAACACTGCCCTGTAGTAAAGTGTTATTATATAATACTAATTATATAAGATATTTGTCATAACATAACAAAACTACATACTCTTGACTTAGTTGGTTATTAATGTACTGTAATATATGCTTCATTATTTCCTGATGTGCTTAGAATTAGGGCATGTATTAAACCATCATTATGAAAGCATTAATTAAGTATTAAGATATTGATAGAAACACCAACATGTGAAGGTACAGTGTTAATAAATTTAGTCCATGATTACACCTGTGTGTTTAACTGTGACAAGGGCTTTAAGCTCATAGGTTCCTATAAATCTCTGTGTGATCACACTGGACAGTGGACACCCAAGACCCCCACTTGCAAAGGTACAAAGTCCAGCTCTGAATTCCAGGTGCCACAGTCACGGCAAGATTAAAAAACCCATCTGTGGAATAACTGTAAGCAACCTAGCTGGAGGGTGTCAGTAATTTTTTTTCTTCCAAATCATAGCCAGTTAGAGGGTGATTAAAAATGAGGTAGGATTTAAAAATGATTTAAAAATGTAATTACCATTGCTGATATATGAAGTGTTTATCCATTAGTAAATTGGTGAGTATAAGTTGGAAATCAGAAGCCAATGAGCCCAGGCTTATATTCTTCACTCATGTACTATACCTACATACTTATTAATTTCACTGCAGTTACTGAATCATTTATAATATTGTAAATATATTCACTCCTCAATACTCTATTACAGCTGTAACCTGTGGTCGTATAGTGAGCCCTGTAAATGGTCACCTGACCTGTACTGATCCACTGGGAAAGTTCTCGTTTCGTTCCTCGTGTGCTGTGACCTGTGAGGAAGGATACACACTGAGAGGAGAGAACACACTCACCTGCCTCAAGACCAGCAACTGGTCAGCAGAAACACCAACATGTGAAGGTACAGTGTTCAACTGAATTTGATTCGTGTAATGCTTATTAATAGAGATTGTCACAAAACATATTTACAGCTAGCTCCCTCATGAGGTCAGTGTCAGTGGTGTCAGTGTCAAGGAGAAACTCCCTGAGATGACCTGAGGAAGAAACCTTAGATTAGAGTCAGTGAATTAACTTCAAAGGTTACATCAATATTTATGTGGGGAAAGTTCCTCGTATTCAGACTCAAGTTACACAGCTGCTTAAGTGAAGTTTCTGGATGGCCCATTCAGATTATTAAAGTAAGCTGCGTGTAGTTGCTAGATATGTCTTCAGTAAAGGTATCTTAGAAGAGTTTTTTTCAGTAGTGTCTAGATTACCACCTTTAAACTGCTTGAACCTCTTCAAAATTTTCGTCTGTATTTACAAAGCTCTGCACCTAGGATCTTCAGCCAGTATAGTATAAATTAACTAATGGGAGGCCTATCCAAACACAAACAAGCATTCCAGACCAGAAGTCAGTTTTCCAAATGGGTTTTCTCAGCCATATTATACTTTTCTCCTGAGGTCATGGCTTAAACTTTTTTTTTTTTATCATGTTCTACATATTTTGCAGGTTATTTGTAAGAAATTTTTAAAATTTTTAGAAATTTTTAAGAATCGACTATTGCACCTTTAAGCAAGTAGGCACATGGAACTATACTGATCAGTATTTATGATATACGCTGACGACACACAAGTGTATATTTCTACACGACCCAATGTTTCTCAACCACCTCTTGACCTCACTAAATGTTTTCGCAGGACGTTAATATATGGATGGCTAATAATTGTTTAAAGTCAAATACCAATAAAACTGAAGCCCTGCTTATGGGTTCTAGATCTGTTTTATATAAAACTCAATCCTTTACCTTGTTTATTGATAATTGCTCAGTCATTTTTTCCACCTAGGTGAAAAGTCTTGGGGTCATACTGGATGGTTTGCTTTCATTTGGTTCTCATATTAGTAATATTTCACATTCTGGATTTTTTCATTTACGTAATATTGCTAGACTTCGTTCTTCACTTTCTCAACATAGTACTGAAGTGCTTATTCATGCATTGGTTACATCATGGATTGATTACTATAATTCTCTTTTATTTGGTATTCCTGAAAAACAACTTTATCGATTACAGTTAATCCAGAATTCAGCAGCTAGGATAGTCACCCGCTCATGTACTTCTAATCATATATCACCAATTCTTTTCCAGTTGCATTGGCTTCCTGTTCGTTACCGTATACATTATAAAATTTTACTTCTTACATATAAAGCTCTTTATAATTTGACACCTCATTATCTTTCAGATCTTCTTCATTTGTATTCTCCTTTGTATAACGTATTTCTTTAGAATAGCTTTTAATGATTTACTTGTTTGATGTGTTGTTATAATGTTGGTCTTTTCTATGTCTTGTATTTTATTGTTTTGTTTTATATTGTACGGTGTCCTGAGTGTCTTGAAAGGCGCCTATAAATAAAAGGTATCATTATTATTATTATAATTATTATATATCCATTACAACATGCACACCAATGAGTGAAGGTGTAGGTTTATACTGGAACTGTGTAAGCACTTTTTGTTGACATTAACTTTGCACTCGTCCTTCTCTGCAGCTCGACAGTGCCCTTTGCTGTCCAGTCCAGAGAAAGGCTGGATGAATTGCTCTCACCCTCACTCCGTCTTTAGTTACGGCTCACGTTGTAGTTTTGGATGTGAGATGGGCTATGTGCTCAGAGAGGAATCTAAACTGGACTGCACATCAGCTGGAACCTGGAGTCAGGAGATGCCTTCTTGTAACGGTAAGTGTCATTCAAAAATGAAAAAAAAAGCAATTAAAAAAATACATAAAAGGCAAAGGAAGGAATATCTGTAGTATTTCTCTCATCTAGTTCTCTTTCTTTTTCTTTTATACTAACACGTTTACACAGTCGTTCAGTGTGAATCCCTCTTGTGGGCACCTCTTTCGCAATTGAATTCCACTCCTGTCCCCTTAATGAACTGCTTCCATCCAAGAGGCAACTTCAGTTTTGGCTCCAAGTGTGTGTTCAGCTGTCCTGAAGGCTACAGGCTGAATGGAACTACTGACCTGAGCTGTACTTCTGCTGGACTTTGGACTGATCTTCTGCCTACCTGCATCAGTAAGCTTTTCTACAGTGAACTGTTCTTCCTGTGTTTATCACTAAGCAGAATTATGGCAAATACTAAATAACACCGAAAGTGTGAAAAAATGCATATATATATATATATATATATATATATATATATATATATATATATATATATAGGGTCTTTGGTGTTGGTTGTGTGTGTATTTCAGTGGAGGACATGCCATTAGGTACAGCCTTTCTTGTATATGGTGCAGTAGGAGCAGCATCATCACTTGGCCTGCTGCTGATGGGGGGAGTGGTCATGCTGTTGGTGCGGCAGTTCAGCAAGGGTAAGAGACATGCTTTTCTTATATTTCACTGTATATATCTCATAAACGTTCACAGACAGTGCTCAAATGTTATTTTTACATGTCAGGAACAAATTGTTCATATGTCTGTGTATTTCCTCCGCTCTAGATAAGTTCACTCCAGATTACTCAGCCTGGGATGGAGCTCTAAATCCAGTATTTGAAGAAAATGAACCATTTTAGGGATAAAATACAATACTTCATTATGTACTAGGACATGACATAATAATTGTAATGTTGATTGGATGAAATTTTACCACCATATTAACTGTCTTCCTGAGGATCTGAAATATGAATAAAGGAGAAATATTTTGATCAGAGGTTTTGATTACTACAGATAGTACCATAATGGTAATGTGTTAGATATTAGTCTTTTAATTTATGGCTAAGTGTGCTTTAGTCACTACACATATACATACTTATTAGTCAAAACATGTATGTCTTTCTGTGAAAGAAAAAACATGATTATTGTATCGGGATAAAAAATAATATGACGTGTCTGTGAGTCACCCTAACAGTCAAGTAACTCACATTCAGCTCTATGTCAGGGTTGTCAGATTGAAATTGCTAGGAAATTTGTAGGCATACGCTCAATTCAATTCAATTCAATTCAATTCAATTCAATTCAATTCAATTTTATTTGTATAGTGCTTTTAACAATGGACATTGTCACAAAGCAGCTTTACAGAAATAAATACATTCAGGATATAAATTGTAAATATGTGAATTTATCCCTATTGAGCAAGCCAGAGGCGACGGTGGTGATGAGAAACTCCCTGAGACGATATGAGGAAGAAACCTTGAGAGGAACCAGACTCAAAAGGGAACTCATACTTATCTGGGTGGTAACAGAAAGTCTGATTATAAATAAATCCCTTCTTTAAAAATAGTCAAATAGTGCAATTGTGTAATCAGGAAATTCATTACAGTTTTCACATGAAATCTGTTTTGCTGAACCTATTCACTGTCCACTGACGGAGAGCTGAGTGCAAAACTGCTCGCAGCAACTGCAGCCCCAAAGCCACTACAGTACAACTCCCCATATGAACCGCAGTCCAAAACCATCTCTGTTGTCCCCAAGCAGCACTATCCCCAGCAATCCCAATGATCTTCAGACCATCCAGGTGGGGCCAAACCCAGCAGCAGTGAGCGATCTCAACTGATAAGAACTCCAACCAGAAGTAGTTCATCAGGCAGGTCTGGAGAGCAGAAGGGGTCAGAATCACTGATACCTCAGGACTAGCATGTGTAGCTCTACAGAGAGGGAGAAAAAAGGAGAGATTGTTATGTATGTTTTTTGTTCGGTATTGTCATAAGTCATAAACTAGCTCAGATATACCATTATACATTATCAGGTTTCTGGAAATATGCAGGTTAATTAAAAATTAGTCATATTACTGTAACACCCTAACTATGCTCTGAATCCACTGTATTTACACAAGAACTATAAAGAGATAAGTTATAAATGATTGCTTTTAATTGCATGCAGTTTGCAGTGAAAACTACACAGTATTGGGAAGTTACTCCTTGTCAGGTTAAAAACATAGTAGGTACCAAGACAGTCCAACTCAATTACAGTGAAAAATGCCTAACAGGTTTTGGATATTAAAGGAGACTATGAAAATGAAGCAAATTGAATATTCAGATACATATCAATTTCATACGAATATTTCACAAAAAAAATATAAAGATAGAATATAAAATATAGATAACACTTTACATTAAGAGTCCTACCCATTTCCAGAAGAGGAGAAGCAGGTAACATCAACAGTGTGAAGTAAGAATATGAAAACACTAAATAAAGCACTAATAAGCTGCTAATGTTGTCAAATAACTGCTGTATTCACTATTTACCTGCATGCTTATTAGTTACATATTGGTTACTAATAATATGTGACCCTTTGTGAATGTGGATTCCAAGTAATAAGGGGTAATTTTTTTTTTTTTTCAAAATCACTGTCTATGTAACCATTATCTCAGTCAGTCCTAATATATCTCAGATCATGTGTATGTTGTTGTTCTTCCTTCAGCTGCTCCCATTAGGGGTTGCCACAGCGGATCAGTGGTCCACATATTTAATTTGGCACGGTTTTTTACACCGGATGCCCTTTCTAATGCAACCCTCCCCAATTTTATCCGGGCTTGGGACCCGCACTGGAGTCCTCAGGTTATGTGTATATCAGGTGTAATATATCTCAGGGTTAAAGACAGATATTATAGAACAATACAGTAAACATTCTGGCTGCCAATGACTTGCAGCAGTGTTATTCCTCAATGTCTGGGTATCTCTCTTGCTGTCTCACTCACTCTCTCTATCTCTCTGCTGGGGAGGATAAAGAGTGGCCCCTGCTGTGGCTCCCCACAGTGAGATCGCTCACACACCCATGGCTTCTTCCATCTTCACCGCAGACACCATCGCCCTAGAGCGGGCATGCAGCCCAGAGCATGCTGCCTCCAGGCACTGTGCCCGCCGTCGCCTGCTCATTGCCCGCAGACTGACCTCTGCCCATTCACCTTGCTCTCTGTGTGGGAGACTCTTAAGGTCACAGGGACTGGGGCTGTTTCTTTTTCCTCTGGAGTGGGGTGATGGACAGATCTGATGCTGAATTTGTTTTTGGATTTTTAAGATTTTTAAGATCCTGGGTGCTCCATTTAAGGTCAGCATGGATTATACAGTATTATATAATACAATATTATATAATGTAATACACAGCAGCATTTTACTTCCTTTTGTATAGATGTATAAAAAAGATAGATATATGAATTTTTATTTTATTTGTAGTTTTGACTGCTTGTTTGGTGCAGCAGAAGATATATATGTCTTATCTTATAAAGATATATATATATATATATATA
>CM074992.1:694557-707665 GCA_037576825.1 Pangasius krempfi | reverse complement strand
TATATATATATATATATATATATATATATATATATATATATATATATATATATATATATATATATATATATATCATTATTAAAAGAAATTTTTCTGTGTTTGAATTCTTTTGCAACTTCTGCTACACATGTCAAGCAGAACCTCTCTATCCTCAGAGATAGACAAACTGCCCAGGGGTGACAAATTATGAAATTAAAGGGCAACAAAAGAAAACCAGATCTGTTAAGCTGCAGAAAACACTGACGAGCAATCTTCAATATTTCAGAATATTTGGCAAAAAAAAAAGCAAGCCGCTGCATCTGTCATTGCAGTTTCTCAGCGTGATGCCAATTATATCGGTTAGTAGACAGAGGGTTTGCTGCCTGTCCTGGCACGGTCAGAGTAATAAATAACCGATCAGCTGACTGCAAGTCTCTTGGCTGCTATCAGAATAATAACGAGGCTATTGGTGCCTGCTGTGCCCGCATGATAGCCGTTTGATTATTTTTCCTTTGCCTTGCATAAGAAGCAAGCCAACTGCCCTTCCTATGCCAAGGAATGCACCAGAGACTGGAAGGCATGGGGAAGCAGGTGTGCACTTGAATACAGTCCTGAGTTCCTAACAATCACTGGGTCTAGTGGATTTGTGCACCTTATGTTGGAAAAGCAGAAATTGTTGTTGTTGTATAATGTAAACAACTCTTTAAACACTTTGCTTATTTTCAGTAAATCATATTAAAGTAAGATATTATTTAGTAACTATTATGAATTAGCAACCAACATGAAACTAATAGCTGTGTAGAGTTAGGAATATAAGTCTGTATCCGTCAATTTGGTGACTTTCTTTATAATTCCTGACACATAGATGTCTAAACCTCTGCTCATCTTCACTTTCATACTGTACTCTCATTTGGCAGGTCAAGAGCCAGGTGACAGACAGTTAGATTGTTCTTGACCAGCTCTTGCATATCGAGCATCTCAAGCTCAGATTTCAGTCTCAAGAAATATGAGCTCCTGGGTTGTGGAGAGCGAGGGTTCACCGCTGGGGCAAGAAGGCCACACGGATCATATCAATATTGGCATGCCAAATATTTTCTCCTGACATGGCTCTGAAGCCAGTCATCCATAGTTCTAGTCTCTCCTCCCAACCCCTGCACATTCCAGTGGTACTGGGTGGTCTGGACGTACAAAAGGAAGCAGAAGAATTTTGGACTGTCCCGAGAGTGAATGAAAAGAGCACAATACTGGCATTCATTATGGACTGGGTCCATTGGTCATTCTGACTGCTGACCTGTTAAGCTGTGGTGTGTAAGGGCCACAAAGCTGAGAATTTGGATCAGCAGTTTTTAAATATAAGTATAGGGATGCAGATTAAACCTGAAGGTGTGTCTATTAGTTTCTTGCTTTCCTTATAAATATGATATTAAAGGGTACTTTTGTAGAGCACCCTGTTTACACCCCTGTACATAATGGTTCAGATTTGAAAATGATATCAGTCATAGTGATGCACAAATATATTTTACTAACAGTGTATTAACACATATTGAGCTTGTGTTAAAATCATTAGTACAATACTAATAATTATTTTTTCCAACATGAAAGTTATGTTTGGCTCTTGTTTAGTCATATGACCTCCACCTGCAATCAGAAAGCTCTCCAACCATAAGACCCATAATAATATTCCATAACAACTGAGATTAAGATATATTGAGTTCTTACACTTACAAATGTTACATTTGTATTTCTATAAAACCAAAATCAATCGCTGCTTTATCCATGAGAGACCCTGGGCATGAAGTGGAAATATACCCTGTGCATTGTAGGGCATCTCTTTCTCTCTTTTCTCTCTTTCACACCAAGGGACAATTTAGCATAGCCAAGCCACTTACCACCATGTTTTTGGGAGATGAGAGGTGCAATCACAGGGAGAACACAAACAGAAACTCCACATAGACAGTTTAGGATTGAACCAGGGACCCTAGAATTATGAGGTGACTAAAATACCTTCTGCACCACAAATTAAAATATCAGTTTATTTTAAAAAATCCTCACACCTGTTCATAGTTATACAATGGCCTTTTTAATCAGTCATTTATTTAATAGCAAATTGAGTCCAATGATTCAAAAGTATTACAGGGAAAACACAGCAATAAATATAAATTACACAGAGAACATTCCAAATCACAATCTGACACATTCTCTTCATTAATGACTATTAATCCCAGAATGCTGAACCACACACACACACACACACACACACACACACACACACACACACACACACACACGTTGTTACACACAGGAGGCAAAATAAGAGTCCTGCATAGAATATAGTCGGTCAATCGGTGTCAGGACAGATGTCTCCCCAGATGACAGACAGTCTCTGAGTGGGTGAAGCGGGTCACCGTCCATGTCAGTGTACCAGGCATCTGTACAATCTACAGAGAGAGAAACAAAGCTTAGAAAAATAATGTAAGTAATATTTGCACACTGTGTGTACAAACAGGAGTATGTAGTTTCTAGTACCATATGGGTTCATGTGATCTCCAGGCATCTGAGGGGGTGTGAGACCTTGTCTGAGGTCCATCTTAAAGCTATGGGTTTCCTGCTGCTGAGCTGCAGATAAATATGTGCTGAGGCTCTCCAGCTCAGCTGAAAATCCAACAGAGGGCGCTGTATCATTGGGAGAATAAAAAGGCAAAGCTCACATACTTCGGACTTTTACATACTGGCTTTACTAACCCGCAGTCCTACCCCATCAACATCCCAGAGTTTCAACAGAGTTCTAGGGTTTAAACATCCAAGCCTTACTGGCGTGCCCCTGCATGTGTTCATACCATTGGTGTGTGTTTTGCTGTCACTGTGCTCCTGAGGGGACTGGCACTGCTGCTGCTGCTGCTGTCGTCTGGCCAATTTCTTCATCTATAGTTCATAAAATAAAAAATCCATTTTCAGTTGGAATTCAAATTCTCTCAATTCAGCTGATGCATTTACTTTACATTTTGACTATGTGTCCCAACAAGGACACCATGTACATGTATTATTATACAATGTAGACCCACTAGGAACACCAAGGACATCTGATGTAAGGAAATACAGGAGGTCATTTAAAGTCATGTCATCAGTTTCCTGCATGATCCACTAACACTGCCTACTTCTTGGCAAGGGAGATCTGGCAGAAAGTTTTAAATTTAAATGTTGCTTTTGGGGTGTGTGTGTGTGTGTGTGTGTGTGTGTGTGTGTGTGTGTGTGTCTCTATGTCCATGATGGGCATCATGTTACCTTGGCTCTTTGGTTCTGGAACCAGACCTGGACGACTCGTACGCTCAAGCCCGTCTCAGCTGCCAAGGTCTCCCTTACCTTACGGTAGAAGGAAGAGAGAGTGAGATAGATACAGAATGACAGATAAAGAGAGAGAGATAGCATGACCTTCATGGTTTGTGGGTCATGTAGGCTAAGTGATGTACTGACCCTCTATGGAGTATCAGATCAACAGAGATAAATACAAGGCAGTACCCAGAGCGACAGCACTACACACACACTTTTCTTTGCAATCGCAGGCAGTGTGTACGTACTCTTGAATAACTGGAAACACTTCATTCAAATTCTATGGTAATTTTCTTTAAAAAGCGTGTTAGCTTATATAATTTAAAAAGTCTATTAAAATGTTAAAATGTGAGTTAACCTAGAATAATTTTAAATGTGTGTTACATATTATCATATAAAACTCCCTTTCTGTATAAACAAGGATCTATATACTATATAAGGGTGTAAATATCGTATACTGTCATGACATACCAAAAAAAGATTTAAAAAGGTGTGTTAACTTACAATCAATTGCTAACACTATTTTACGTAACTGCACTGCAGTTCCATAACTGCAGAAAGTATAACAGTTTGAGGTGTTCCTACTTTTCTGCAAGGTTTGGATGAGACTTCAAATGAGGCTTTGAAAGCTCGTCTCTGCTGTGTGGTGAGGATGGTGCGTGGCCGTTTCGGTCTCTTATGGTCCCCGTCTCTGCTGGGGGTTCTGTCTCCTGCCACCTTAAGGTTGCTTTCATCCTCTTCATCATCCTCGTCCTCACTTCGGCCTGCAAAAGGTATTGACAAATAAAGTCTTGTGTATGCATGTGTGTGTGAGATATCTTAGTAAGTCCTCAAACTAATCCTTGAGTCAGGCAGTCCACAATTTTATTTATTTATTCTTAGTTTGAGAATGCCTGCTATAGTTTTGGGAAAAGAACATACTTAGCGTATCTAACATTTCTAAGAGATGACTGCGTCAACCTGCGACTGTTTCTTTTTTACAATATTTATAGCTGTGTGTTTGATTAAGAGCTCCTGGGGCAAACATTTCATAAATTATACAAGCAAATTTTAGGTTTAGGATTAAATCAAATGAATTACTCCTAAGTCCCTGTTAATATATAATGACAAATTTTGACAAACAAACAAACAAACAAACAAAAAACAAAACAAAATGTCTAAATTCTAATTCTTTCATACCAGGTAAAACATCCTTTACCAAAACCTTCCCAGAAGACATCCAAGATCAACTAGTGCATCAAACTCATCTAGTAACACTAGTGACATAAAAGTTTAAATTTCTGAGTAATTTAGTATCTGAGTGTGTGTCTGTTGTTGGTGTATTACAAAATGTCAACAGAACGAGTAGACACATTTAAACTATTCGATTCACTTTTATGATTTTAAGATTTTAAGCCATAAATACAGTTACAACTTTTTGACATTGCACTTTTTTAGACTTTTAATCAATATTTTGGTATAAAACTTCACACATCTATTCAGTAGGATGTACATATTTATAATCATAACTCATTCATTCTTGCCAGAAATGTCTGATAGAACCTTATAATCCCAAGGCCTGGAAACATGAGTCCCTGTGCACTACCTGAGTCCGTGGTGGTGGGACTGCTCAGTGTGTGCTGGTAATGTTGTGTACAGAGTAGCTTGTCTCCCACCAGCACACAGCGATCTCCTTTCTGCAGCCGGCAGTCACACACTGAGCAGCAGAAACAGTGCAGGTGGAAAACTGCATCACCCGCTCGCATCACCAGCTCTGCCGGGGAGATAACCTCAGCACAAGCCCTACAGCGCACTGAGAACAGTCTAGAGAGAGAGAGAGAGAGTGCGAGAGAGAGAGAGATGATATGACATAACATGCCTCCAAGACTATGAAGCAACATACAAAACAGGATAAGGATAAGGTGAAGGAAATTATAACCCTACGCTCACACTAGCCAGCGACAGGAGAATGTTCATTTTATACATAGCAGAATAAAGCTTGAAAGGAAGTAGCAGAAATTGTTGGTGGCTCAGGTGAGTGTACATAACTAGTACAGTTAACTTGCTTGATTATTCAAGCATGTAACCTGAACCAGACAGCCAATTTTCACACTGATTAGTACACTATTTAATAATTATTTCATTATTAACTTGTTTGCTTTAGAAACTGTATACAGCTACTACTTTGTCATCATTTGTCATCATTAATTAAAAAATGTTGGGTAGTACATGCCCACAAGTGATAAACTATAAGTGACATGGGTGACTGGTTGCTTGCTAGTGTAAATGTAGCATAAGGTGCAAATAAGGCAAGAAGAACAGCGCACAAAACTACAGTTTCTGTATAATATTCTGGACATTCCAATTAAACACTCAGCACAGTGAGCACAAAGACCAACAGGAGCAGCAACAGGATAAACTAGAGTACACAGACTGAAGGTATTCCTGGAACGTTACTCTTTTCATATAGGAGTTGGATGAAACTGTCGGCTTTTTCCTCAAACCTGCCTCCCCCTGTTTTTCCACCCTTCGACCCTCCTAAAACACACATATGCATAGCCCCTACCTCAGTCTTAGCTCCTAGCAACTGGAGCTATGGGTCAGAAGGAACTAAGACGTGGGCCGTCGGCTCCACTGCAGCGTCCGAGGACAGAACTCCCAGGGAGCGGAGAAAAAAGCAGCTCGGCAGGCCATGGCTCCAGCCCGAGCAGTCACGACAGGGCCTCCTGGCGAGAGAGGCTGAGCCAGGGAACCGTCTTAACTCGACTTAACCGATTGCAGACAATTGCAGAACTTGGCCCCGAGCTGCGCTTGCATTGTTGTGCCCTGGCAGCCGTCGCATTTTCTGTTTGTCAAACCGCGGGCTGAGATTTCCACGGCCAGAGGGGGAGCCGAGTCTGAGTTTTGGATGCAGGTGACAGGGGAGGTTTGCTTCCAGAAGTGTGACAGCTCTTGAGGAGATGAGCTCACTAACTTTTTGGAGTGAGGAATTCATGATGTTTCAATTTCAGTCAAATTACAGTTAAAGTTCTACATGTATCAAATATTACTTAATCATGTCAATTTGAATGTAGAACTCTTTTCTTTGTTTTGCATTTTAACTTTTTGATTTTGTAAACTGGCTGCTCCAGTGTTAATTACGCCATCTAAGTATCTGAAGGAATTTACTCCTGGTATGCACCATGTGCACACACACACACACACACACACACACAGTGAAAATCCTCCTGTGATGAGCATGAACTGAAACATCCCGAAGCCTTGCATTGTTGTGGGTTATTAGTGTTGCTGTGGGAAACCAAGTAAGGTTTTTCTAGAGCTCAAAGGGGCAGAAGCAGGACTTATTGGTCATACAGTCAATCATTTTACTGAGAATCTATGAAGCCCATGTTATTTCTGCTGACCAAAAATACTTGCATTAATGCAGGCAGTCTCTTAGACAGTAAGAGACTTAATTGGTTAAATAGTTTTTTTTTTAGCATGTTTTTTGATACTAGTCAGTGTCTGAAAAAAACATTTTGAACACAGTCTAAATAATAATAATAATATATATATATATATATATATATATATATATATATATATATATATTATATTAATAATTATAAAACAATCGTCATAATATTTATTTAATTACATAATTATTTCAGTGCATCATGAGAAACAAAAACTAATCCCACACTGTCAGTATCATGCATCTGTTGGTTTGTGAACATTTGTCAGACTTAAAGCCCAGCGGTTTACTTGAGGTAGAAACTAAAGAGGGTGAGAGATTTTAACCTTTTTACCTTAATTACAGATACACACTAAACTTTAATAAACATTATCTGCAGGTTTAGAAATTATCCCATGGCAAAAGAACATGAGTGACTCAAATGTGTAATCAAGTGATTTTCAGTTTAGGTAGATATAAATGGTCCTACGTTTGCTAAATATAAAGCTAAGGTTTAGAGCCATTAGTCTTTAAATCTGGTCTTAAAAACTGTCATGCAGGGAGAAAGCCTGTGAATGCTGCCACAGGGCCTGTTTCAAGCTCATTAGTCTCAAATTCCACAAACATTTTATCTTATAGGCATCTCAGGATCAAGTACTTCAACAATCAAAATCTTTTTGTCAGTCAACTGACCACCAACCAATATTATACAACTCTACTGTAATCTATAATAGAGCAGTATAGCAATCAAGAAAGACGTTGTGTGGACTATATAGGTGAAACTGAGCTGAATTAATTAAATAACTTTTCACATGGAGAAAGAGACACACGCATAAGGGAGTAGCCGCCCTTATGGACAGTTACTCCTACAATACCTTATATTACACTAAAATCTTTATATTACACTAAACTGCTTTATCCTGGTCAGGGTTGCAGTGGATCCAGAGCCTATCCTGGGAATACTTGGGAAAGAGGCAGGAAAACACCCTGAATGAGACTCCAGTCCATTCTAGGGCACCATGCACACACACATTCTCACACTCATTCACACCTAGGGGCAATTTAGAGTAAACAATCCACCTATTAGCATGTTTTGGTTGTTGGGACGAAACCCATGAGGACACAGGAGGGAACCTGCACAACTCCACACAGACAGAAACCTAAGCTGAGAATTGATTGGGAAACCCTGGGGATGTGAGACAACCACGCTACCCACTGCACCACCGCACCGTGTGGAGAAATATAATTTATCTGTATTTCTTTCTGCTTCTTTGGGAGTGATTTTTGAATTGCACTCTATTATTGTGCTATTGAAGTTGAAAGGCAGCACATGTTGTGTATGTACAGTACGATCTCATAAGAAAACCTTGGGTCACCCAGTGCACTGACCCACTTACAGTAATTCTGCTCCTCAACAGAATACAAAACGTGCCAGCTAGCGCCCTGGTGGACAGGAACCAAGTAGACTCCTGCACTTAAGTGGCAAGGTAGTGGGCAATGCCAGGCACTGGGTATGTGGCTAATTGGTCAGGTCATATAAGCTCACGCTTGGACGAGCAGCGCCCCTGAGATGAACAGCGAGGCATCAACCCAGATGGCTCAGTGCAAGGTACAGTCTGGGAGCCAGCCCTTCACACACACCCACACACACGCATACACAAACACACATGCACATAGACACTCTACACACAGAATCCCCTCCTCAAAGCTCCCCCTGAACATATGGTCTACTCCTCACTTCTCCTAAAATCCTCCATTAACTTCACAGCCTACTGCAAGTCCACTTATTAAGAGCACAGTGGTCATTCCTCCATTATTATCACTTCAGGTCATGGTCTGTGTGTGTGTGTGTAATAGAAGAAAGAGGACAGCTTGGAAAGCCCAGACGAGTCAGGTTTATATTTTACCTTTCTTTCAGAGGCAATAAAGTCTTTTGTTTTAAATGAATAATTCAGGGTCTTTTTTTTCAACAAAATCTCTGTCTACCACAGCTGTAAGGTAAAAGGTAAAATATTCACTGTACTGAGAAAAGAACAGAAAAAGTTGCTCTAAACTCACATATTATTAAAGTTTAAAGGCATTTATTTAATTCTGTCAATAACCATTTAGCAAAACATGTTTTATATCTTCATGAATTCTTATGCTATACATATGTGTAAATTAACCTCTAAATCTGTGTCATTTGGCCTTTCAGGGATGGGGCTATGCTTATGCAGAAGAAATAATCCTCGTAATCCTGCACATCTGATCCACCATGGATACACACAGCATCAGGGAAAGCATAAATAGCTGAAATTATTTTTTACTGTATTGCTATGCTGCTGGAAAGTCAGATAAAACAAACAAAAAGTTTTGGTTAAGACTTTGTCTCACATCTGTGTCATACTAATATTAGTGTTCAAGTGTAATGGTTATAGTCTGAAACACTTGAAACTTTCAAGGCCGATTTCTTTATTATTTGGACCTGCTGTCAGTTGACTCTGTCTGGGTCATCTTGTCTTCTAGCCTGGCTTGTGTTCTCATATTTGGAGGTGAGAACAAATGTGTGAGGGAGAAAATGCATGGATATGTTTTTGAGGGGTCAACGGGGGGGTGGCACACGGCGGCGGCGTGGCCATATGCTGTCCCCAGCTTGCAGTTGCCACGTTGATGAGTCTCGCTAATTTAACACATTTTGACAATGTGTCAGTAGTGCCGTCCTGGTCTGGACCACTCTTTGTGTGTGTGTGTGTGTGTGTGTGTGTGTGTGTGTGTGTGTGGGTGTGTGCTCGCTTGTGTGATTGTCCACACATTCCTTGGCCCATCACAACCCTTCCCTCTTAGTCACCTTGTCTTGAAGGAACTCAGTGCCAAGTGCCTCAACCTCCCTACATACGCACACACATACTCTCACGCACACACACATACAGAAATAAATATAAAGAAAGTTTTGTCCCCACTCACTAGTCTAACTGTTCTTCCTCAGTACAGGTAAATTTCTTTAACCCTCATCACATGTTGTATGTCTGTATTGGAAATTAACAAGTGGAACTAAATAAAGACACAATTGGGAACTTTGTTTCTGCCCAGCTGAATTTAGCTATAAATGATTTTCAGGTAATGCTTTGGAATATGCATTTTCATTAAGAGTTTACTACACTTACTTCTCAGTTACAAGAGGCAGTACTACACAGCTCAGTGCTGACTGAATGCCCGCAGTGTTGAATTAACACCAGAAATACAGTTCTAGCACAACTACAAAGCTTAAATTTAGGTCAAACCTGTAATATTTAGTAATTCAACCTAAAGGCTAATTTTAAAGGCCATTACCTGTTTATACTGTTGGTAGCCTGCTAGTATAGTGTTTTAGTGCTTTTCCAATAAAAAGTATGGTATGTCTTGGTAAATAAACTGAATCCAGAACTATTCACATCCTGGACAAGTACCTGCATCAGTTTCCCATCTCATAATATTACGCTTTAAAGTAGGAGGAGTTGTGCGGTGGTGATTAGTGATGGGCATGAATAGTCAATGAATCCAGCACTAATCCAGTACTAATGGAGTAAGTAAAAATGATTAACCATCTAACTGATTCAAAAACTGCTACTCGAAAATTCTTTGGCACAAAAAATGTTTATTTTTTTGTTTTTGTTTGTTTGTTTGTTTTTTAAATTGGCTGATTTTACTTTAAAATGTTGGTTTTGTGCCTGTTTCACTTATACAATATAAAACTATAAATGTCCCATTTCACATCTATAAAATCTCATAGAAAATGGTACAAACTGTGACTTCAAGTATGTTGCGCATACTGTATGAGTTTAAACATATTATGTAGTGCAATTTAGAATATTTATATTCCTGTCTGGGAAACTGAATCTGTCAAATCACTCAGTTGAATTAGATTCATTGAGACAGTTGGCTTTGTACACTGAATCTAGAGTCTAGTCTTGAAGATAGTTCAGAGGGTAACGTTGCCGCCTCACAGTGCCAGGGTCCTGAGCTCGGGTTACTGTCAGTGTGGAGTTTGTGTACATGTTCTCTCCATGTGGGTTTCCTCTGGTTATCTCGCACTGTCCAAAAACATGCAGGTAGGTGGACTGGCTACACTAAATTACCCATAGGTATCAGTGAGTGTGTGATTGTGTGTGCTATATGATGGAACTGGCAGGGTGTGTCCCTGCCTCGCACTCAGTTCCCTCACTGTTCCCAGGATAAGCTCTGGATCCACTGCAACCCTGACCAGGATAATGTGCTTACTGAATGAATGATGAAACCACACAGTCATTATATTAATAATGAAAATAGCTGTCCCATACTGTCCAATAGAAAAGCAATTAGAACCACACCAGGACAGTTCTCTAACAGCCATTTTTGAACATAAATGATCTGCCCTATTTCTAGCTTCACCCATATGTTCCCTTTTTGTATGCATGGAACTCTGGCAAGAAGGAGAACCAAATTCAGCACTGATACTTAGTTGGGTCTGTTATACAGGTCACCTGGTAATGGTTCAGTAGAAGGTTAGGGGATCTTACTGTTGGTAATCTTGTCTGCAGTAGATCTTGGAGTCTCGCACGAAGCAGGTGCTCTTCAGCGGCTCAGCACAAGTAGCACACTTCACACAGCGCTCATGCCACAGAGAATCATGCACACGCAGCAGGAAACGCTCACCGATGGGCTGGTGGCAGCCCTCACACACCGGACTGCATGCACCCTCTGTATGGGAACACACACACACGCATAGTGATTAGAGAGAGAGTATTCTGTATGAGAGACAAATGGCAAGGATGGCTTAGTATGAAAATGGTTGAATGAAAGAATCATATCGGTAATCTACACATTAAAGTGCATTATGGGTATTATTAAACTTACGTATATACATAATTCAGAATTTGTGCACTATTGCAGTGAATTGTGTAATTCAAAATGAGATTACAGTAATGCGGTCGTATATATATATATATATATATATATATATATATATATATATATATATATACAGTCAGATCCATAAGTGTTTGGACAGTGACATAATTTTCATAATTTTGCCTCTGTACACCACCATGAAATGATGCAATCAAGATGTGATTGAAGTTTAGGAATTACAGCCATTTTTACAGAGTCCCTCCATTTTCACAGGCTCAAAAGTAATTGGACAATTGACTGATAAACAGTTTCATAGCCAGGTGTGGCCTGTTTGCTCATTATTTCATGACAAATTAAGGAGATAAAAGGTCTGGAGTTGATTCCAAGTGTTGAATTTGGTAGCTGTTCATGGAAACTCTCAATATGCAGTACAAACAGGTGTTGATGCAAGTGAAGGAAGCCATCATTAGACTGAAAAAAACAAAACAGACCCATCAGAGAGATAGCAAAAATTTTAGAAGTGGCCAAATCAACAATTTGGTGCATTCTCATAAAGAAGGAATGCACTGGCGAGCTCAGCAACACCAAAAGAACTAGAAAAAAAAAAAACCTTCACAACAGTAGTAACCTAGCCAAGTCAGGAACACTCTGGAGGAGGTGTGAGTATCACTGTCAAAGCCTACAATCAAGAGACGCCTTTATGAATGTAAATACAGACAGTTTACCACATCATCTGTCAAACTTGTGGAGGCAGTGTTATGGCATGGGCATGTATGGGTGCCAATGGAATGGGCTCACTGGTGTTTATTGATGATGTGACTGCTGACAGAAGTAGCGAGATGAATTCTGAGGTGTATAGGGCTATACTCTCTGCTCACATTCAGCCAAATGCTACAAAACTGATTGGACGCTGCTTCACAGTGCAGGTGGATAATGACCCTAAACATACTGCGAAAGCAACTCAAGAGCTTCTTAAAGCAAATAAATTAAATGTTCTTAAATGTCCAATGACCTCAACCCAACTAAGCATGCTTTTCACTTACTGAAGACAAGACTGAAGGCAGAAAGACCCACAAACAAGCAGCAAATGAAGTAAAAAGGCCTGGCAAAGCATCCAGGGAGGAAACTCAGCATCTGGTGATGTCTATGGGTCCCAGACTTCAGGCAGTCACTGACTGCAAAGGATTCGCATCCAAGTAATAAATATAATCCTAATATTTATGATTATGTTAGTTTGTCCAATTACTTTTGAGCCTGTGAAAATGCAGAGACTCTGTAAAAAATGGCTGTAATTCCTAAACGCAATGTTAAAAGCAATAATTTTGTTAAACCCCTTGAATTAAAGCTGACAATCGCATCTCGATTGCGTCATTTCAAATCCATTGTGGTGGTGTAAAGAAGCAAAATTATGAACTTTGTGTCACTGTCCCAATACTTATGGACCTGACTGTCTCTGTGTGTGTGTGTGTATATATATATATATATATATATATATATATATATATATATATATATATATATATAGTGTGTGTGTGTGTGTGTGTG
>CM074992.1:662240-676516 GCA_037576825.1 Pangasius krempfi | reverse complement strand
GGTGTTCTGCATCACTGTACTGTGTAGGTGTTCTGCATCACTGTACTGTGTAGGTGTTCTGCATCACTGTACTGTATCACTGTTGAGGATTTCCCTGGAATAAAAGTGCACAGACTTCTGGACTGCAAGTTTAAAGAACAGCTATTTAAATTGGTAAGTGGTAATTGCCCAGTCAGGCAGCACAGGGACAGTCCAGCAAGTCCACACACACACACACACACACACACACACACATACAGAGTTCTGTTCCAAATTAGGTTGATGTCTAATCAATCGTAGCACTAAAGCCGCTTTAGTGGGTTTATCATCTCACCAGCTGTCATGAAACAGATAAGACGACACAAAAGTTAGGAGGGCTAGAGAGAGAGAAAGAGAGAGAGAAAGAGATCCTGCTTTGGCTCAGTTTGTAGCAGAATATTTTTTTACAGTGTAATCAGACTACAGCAACAAAAAGACTGTTTTGTTTATGATTGTCTTATCTTGGCAAGCTCATGGGTATATCAGGGTCAGCAATTGCATATAATCATAAAATGAACTATAATATTTAAACAGGCCATGATAAGTGCAATATGAAAAACTTTGACCTTAGACTAACTCCTACACCCCTGGCTTAAAAACGGAAGAAGTCCGTGTGACAGTTTGTCACAAGTTCTACAAGATCCCAACATTCTACAGTTCCTGATGTGCAAAAGCTAGAAAATGTCAAAACTACACAAACACACACATGCACAACTGGACCCATAGGCACTGAAACCAGGCTGTGTGTGTGTGTCCTATACTAACCGCGCTCTCTCTCTCTCTCTCTCTCTCTCTCACACTCTCTTCTTTTCGCAGAACAGGAAAGTGATACAACACACTTTCTATGAACACGTCTAATTCTGATTCTGATTCTGCTAATTATACTGATTATGCTGATGGTTGTACTAACCTCTAGCCACGAGTTGTATTTATCATTGTATTAAATCTGCAGATTACAATGATACGCAATCCCGTAAATCTTCTGTATATTCTCAGTTTCCTCTGACAGTGCTATGAGCGTCACACTTCTCACTGCAAAACCGTATGTTATTTATAGCAGGAAAAAAAATCTCCCTAAACATCTCTCTAACATGGTTCAATCCCACATTCATTAGTTACAAAACTTCCTGTCACGGAGGAAGCATGTGATGTGTGTCTGCTCAGGAACGTCATGCACAAATGTACGAGCTCAGACTAATCACTCAAACAAAACTGGACTGAAAATGAACAGCTGTTTCAGTTCCACATTGCTGCTGTTTCAAAGATGTCCGTCAAGTCAGGTCAAGTCAAGTCAAACTTTATTGTCAGGACACACAGAGGGTTGAAATTCCATTTCCCTCAGACCCATGGTGTGAGACACCAACATAACAAGACAAGTAATTAAAAAAGTAAAGTAAAATAAAATACAATAAAATAAAATAAAATAAAATACAACTCATCATTCTCACTGATCATTCTCACCTGTGTTTGATTACAGGCAGTCTGCTTATTTTTGTCTGTTGGTTCTTTCAGCGACTCCCGTAACCCGTGGGCGAGAGAGAGACAGATTGCAAGACCGCTTGGCAGAGCTTGCAAGGAACGCAAACACACCTACAGGCCAAGAAGTGTGAGCTGGAACCTGACGGAGTGAAAGCCGTGGGTGTTTTCTGTTCAGTTTTGAAAGTGCGCTGAAAAGCGCAGCCTGAAGCCTCGACCTGTGCCACGAGCAGCAGCTGCCTCTGTGGATGATCTGGAGGCCTTCCTGGAGCTCTTCAAGTGTGCGCCAGCTGCGTGCGGATGTTCGGAGGAGGAATGGGCTCTGCGACTCCTCCCTTTGCTATCGGGGGAAGCCCAGCTCACCACCCAGCAGCTGCCGCCGTGGACACAGCTGGAGTATTCCAGTGTCAGGAGGGCGGTCCTGCAGCATGTTGGCTGGACACCTGAGGAGCACCGCCAACGCTTCTGGTTGCTGCAGCTCCCCAGGATCAGCTGGTCTTTCACCTATGCACAGAAGCTTGGTTGATGACGGAGGATCAGGATGCAAAATGGATCATCGAGCTGATGATACTGGAGCAGCTTGTCGCTCGAGTCCTGACAGGAACGGTGGAGTGGGTCCAGTGCCACCGGCCCTTGTCCCTGGACAAAGCCAAGAAGCTGGCAGAGGATCACTTGGCAGTGGTTCCTGGTCCAGGAATTTCCTTTATTTCCCCCTCACTCTCTTCTTGTTTTCTCACTTTTTTCTAGAATAAATACCTACATCTCTGTCCATTTGTCTTTAAACATTCTTTTATCATGTCAGACCTCTCTAGCTCTGTTTAGTTATATAAGTAACCTACATAAAGCTATATGACTGGGTCAAACAGTAAGCCATGTTTATTTTCTCTAGGGATTACTGCCCAGGCTGTCTCACTGTCACAAAAACACAGGTTACAGCATGTTACTGATTAACTGCACATGGTCTGAAATCACCAGGAAACATGGACATCTACAGAGACTTGCAGAGTAATCAACAGACCAAGAAATCACTCACACACACACACATACAGCCGCTCGACCCAATCCAAACAAACAAACCAAAGCCAGGACTTGTGCCATACCCCGAGTCACAGAGGCATGAGAGAGACTCCTGCATTCTACGACAGCGCACTTCCAGTCCTTATTGATCTACTCCAAACGAATATGCTGTGAAATCAAATGAATGACTGTTAAGAAGCCTGACCAAAGCTTACAGTGATACAAATGGCAAGATACACACACACACACACACACACACACACAAAAAAAAAACTCAGTGTGTTGTAAAGTAGCACCGCATGTCCTGGGAATATGCGTGTATGTCATAAAATAAGACGAAATCATTAAGTCACAGTCAACAGTGCGTACTCTGTCCCAACATTTATTATATCAATGCAAGTGATATAATGTATCACAATGTATTTAAAAAAGCAGATCATAATTTCGTGTGTGCACAGGACTGTTTTTTTTAATCCCACTTCAGCACACTCCAGAAGAAATTGACATTTTATAAATAAATAAATAAATAAATAAAAGCAACCCTGACCAGAATAACCTGCCTTATTCTGGTCAGGGTTGCATTTATTTATTTATTTATTTATTTATTTATTTATTTATTTATTTATTAAATGTCAATTTCTTATTCACGGAATATGAATGAATGAATGAATGAATGAATGAATGAATGAATGAATGAAAGCTGTCTGTAATGTGAAATGAACTTTGTAGGGATTAAATTAAAGTTTTTTTAATGCAATACTATTTTATCACAGGAAGTTTAATAAATCTGTATAAATCATCTCATGTATACATGATATCATGATACATATTCATATCGTATGTATTGTAGAAACGTCTCTGAGAATGATATGATACTTCCATCATGTGGCCCAATGCTACTAGGAGCTAGATTTTATTTTAGCTTATGCGGTAAAACACTCACTCGCCACATGAAACAAAAACAGGACTATCTGTTATAGGCTACAGTTAGCAAACATATTGTATTCTACATTCTGGCTAAATTCTGATGCATACTGATACAGTATGTAAGACAACTTGCTATACCATTAGAAACTTTATACAGCTAAGGACAAAATCATAAACTCCTATCCTGACTAATTAGCAAAAAAGACTCTCGCTTTGTCGGAAAAAGGGTGAGCTAAATTCATGACCAGAAGAATGTCAGCAAATGGCTGAAACTAAAGAAACGCTATAGCATGTAGCAGAGGTTTACTATGGTGTCTTTAAAATGACATCACTGATCGACAATTATTACAGATCTATATGCAAGATCATAGGTGGGACTGCAGCTATCAATTACTCTAGTAGCATAAATTTTGTTTTTTTATTTCTATTGTTGAAAAATAAATAAATAAATAAATAATTTTTTTTTTTTAAAAAAGCACAGATTCATGGCTGCGGTTTCCAAGGTCTGGCCAAACCTACACATCCTCACCCCTTCCCCTGAGGAACCAGTGTTATAGCAAAACACATCAGGATATCTGAATAGTTCTCCTAGTTTATTACGTAATAACATTCTTCTGCAACAAGTTCAATATTAACTCAGACTTTCTAGTCCAGAGATTTCCCATCTCTTAGAAAAGTGCAGCAGAACCAGTGCAGGGTTTACATTTCAACCCTGAATTCTGCATATTGCTGCAATCGCTGAACTCTTTCTTTCTATCTAGGTTTTTGTTATTTTGTAAAACTCAATATAAGCCACTAAAATGTGGGCCAGGTTCGAGACCACAATACACTTTTCACACACAGTCACTTGTAACAACACAGTGCTGAAGTGTCTGTGATAATAATAACATCATGTAATGGCCCATGGTAATTCAGCACTACTCCAGCACTCTGGCTGTGTACCTGTGATGTGTGCTGACCACAACCTCAGTGGCTATACTAATGAGTACAAGTGTGTGTGTGTGTGTGTGTGTGTGTGTGTGTGTGAGTTTAGCAGCTGGCTGAGTGCAGGCAATGGAGGAGTCTGTGGCATTTGTAGGATTATTTAAGATGATCCATGATTTAGTGGATAAGCTTCCTGGCTTCCTGCTGCAGATCAGCTAGACATACACACATACACACACACACACACACACACACACACACACACAATGAGCCTCATTTAACAATCTAGTAAACATTTCCTTAAGCCAGATCGAAATATTCCTGCCAGATTTTACAATCTCAGAATTTCTCAGAGGCAGAAGTGGAAGTTGACTCAATTACAAAATACATTATTTATTAGTGTAAGAGCACCTGAAAAGTCCAACATCTGGAAACAAATTACAGGGAAAAAAATGTGAACTAGGTGTGAATTAGGCTTAAGTGACATGAAAAGAAAATGTGATCATGGACACCAAGCACATCACATAGGGAAACTGCTATATTTAACTGCTTTTTAATTGTGTTAAGTGTTTAATTTGGCTTCTCGTGCACTGATTCGAACTCCAACATGCCGTCTTAGAAAGGCAGGAGGACGAAGCAGGAAGAAGCCTGATGATGTCACATAGCACACCAGGGAGTATACGGCTCATTGTACGCTGAGACAGGCCTGATTAGTCACTTATCTCTCTTTGAAACGGATCAAAAATTCCAAGCAATGACATGACACTTGGACACTCACAGGAATGGCACATGAATTTGTGATGGCCTGCTTTCTTTAATTATTCATTTTTTTCTATTTATTATTTCTTTAATTGAGGCCATTAAAATGAAATGACTGGATTTCACAAAATGTTTTCTTAAAAACGGGTGCAATTGAAATAAATAAGCTCATCTGCAATTATACGATTTGAAGCTGAGGTTCACAATCGAGGTATACATTAGTGAGTCTTCTTATACATAACATTCACACGCTCAGGAGCGAAATATACAGCACAAACATTTTCTTGAACTAGTAAGATTTTCATGAATACCAAATTTCTTGTATTATATGCTACACACCTCCACCACCCAGGGACGGAAGCATTAAGAAAAGAGATTGAAAGGTAAAGGCAATGGCTAATTTTCAGACTTGATGTACCGTTCTGTCTGGTAGAAAAGCAGGTATAGTTAAAAAGGTCCAACACAATTGTCATGACTCATGAATCACTCAAGTCAATCAGTGGCCTGTAGCTCCGGCCCTAAGTCTCTGTTCTCTACACTTGGTCCCTGGGCAAGAAGGAGAGTTCAGCACTGCTACTAATACTGCACTCAACTAGAGATTCTAACTGGTAATTCCCAACCTCAGACTAGGAATGAACCAACCTCAGCTCGGAATTCCTACTCGGGAACTTGAGATGGTCTCTTCACCTCCAAGTGCTGGAAGTGATCTCAAAGCTGCTGCAGCATCAGCATTAAACACACTGCAGCACCTCTTAACTTTAAATGAGTTATAATGTATCTGATCAATCAATCAGCATACAGACATATTCGCTCCTTAAATCTATAACACTGACTACACAGTTCACTGTTCTGAAAATATGCATCACACATCACAGTTAGCTTGCTGCTAGCAAAAGATGAACATGGAGGTGTATATGGTTTTCTCCCCCCACACACATGTACAGAGGTCGAAAGTAACTTCATAACATCATTCACACACACACACATGCACATTGTATGTTCATATGTGAAGGTGCAAGATTTACACACGGCACATTTCCTGCAGAGAAATAAAGAGAAAAAGTGAGCATGAGAGGGGGATGGAGATGGTAGTCAAAGAGAACACCTTCAGGGCAACTTGAACAAATATACCTCTTAAAAATATGTCAGCTCATAAAGGAAACGGCCCATATAGACATAATTGAATGCAATCACATGGCTCAGTGACACAGATAAAGCTCCAATGGTGTGCGATTATCTGCAGCTACACCAACACACCAGCGCACAGTGTTCATAGGAGTCCTTTAAATCACAAAGTGTTCCCACAAGAACGTCAATATATACTAAAGGCTAATTAAGGAGGAGATATGGCTGATAAAGTGGATCTAAAAGGAGCTAATGACATTATCAAAATCAGAATTACTATCAGGACTGAGTCAGACACAAAGCTGGAGACAAGATACCCAGAATCCACTGCTAGTGAAGCAGGATTTCTACATCAGTCTGCTTGTCCTGGGAGTGAAGGCTAACAATTTGTCCGCTCCGTTTTTTTTCTCTCAGTTTTTCAGCCACGGTTGAGATTGATATATCGGCCACCGGAGTTATACTTCGCTCCTCCTGCAAAATGGTACTGTGACATTAAACATCACTGAAGGAAACATGACCGTGTACTGGGACACATTAAAGGAAAATTTAATCTCATCTACCAAGAAACTGAGAATTCATAATTTATGACCTCCAATTAGGAAAAACCAAAGAAATTTCTACTCTGAAATTCAGGACGGTCTCAGCAAGTTCAGCAAGTATCGTCAAATCAATCAGCATACAGAAGCACTGACTATACTGTTCACTGTTCTGAGAAGGAAAATATGTCACCCATTGACAAACATAGAGGCTTCTGTGATTCCCCCCCCCCCCACCTCCCCACTTTGTAGTTCGAACACACAGAGGTTGAAAATGACATCATTCCGAACTCTAACGTCCCGCTTCCAACGTCAGTCGAATGCAGCACATGTAAGGTCTTCACGTTGCACCAAGAGAAGGCAAGGACTCTTCATCATCTTCAACACAAAGCTTCATCATTAGAGACAGTCTTTATTCTCTCCTACATAAAGTCGCCCCCACAGGGATTCAAGTACTTATTTATTGTCTATAATCTTGATTCATGTACACAATTAGCTTGTTATACTTTTGAGGTAAACTAGTTCTACTTTTCAGCCTAGGTAGCTATAAATGTAAATGTAAATTGGACTTGTGTAGTAATTCTAAGTCATATGCCTTTAGCTTTTTTTAAGAGCTACATCTTAGCCAGTACAAATGGTTCACACCAGGGCTATTAACGTGTGACCTTTACATGCACGTATTTAACCTAATGATGCAGCAAATTGTGCTGCTATTGTGCTGGCAGAGCATTTAATTTCATTTATACATGTCTGTTAAGGAATTGTTAAACATTAAATAAACCTTATATTCCCTCACTCCTTTTCATTAACAAAACCTTCAACAGCTATCTAAAACCCAACTTCATAAAATACACTTAAAAAGCATTTAGGATAATAAAGTGGAGTGTGGAGGTTTTGCCATACTAGAAAGATGTGAGCTCTTTTCTCAGAAACAATAATCAACACTGGGGTGGAGTTACTCTCAACGTTTATTCTCCAATAACAGCACAAAGTGTTTTATTCCCCTAATAACACAGCAAATTTTCAACAGTTTTTAATTTATTAATGAACATAATCATACTTTTATCTGTTTATATTTACTTATAACGTCCGTGAAACAAGTTCCTGATCTCACTTACGTCTTATGTTATAGCAGCTATAAACAGTCGTTCCCTCACCAGCCTCTGTTTTTTTTCTCTCTCTTGAAGTTAATAAGACAAAAAAAAAAATGCAGTTTGTCACCAAGAAACCAGAAAGGACAAACTCCTCTGACATGTCGGTACGTTTCCCACCACAGTCACAAACAGCTCCAGCTGACACTGGAGACTCCTTCCACAAATGCAAAACAAATGCCTTACAGAAAACTTCACCATGTCAGTGACTAGATTGGATTATGTGACGCATCCACTGTATGAGGCCCTGTGAACGAGCTGTTACTATGGAAACAGTAACATATTAAAAGGAGCGCTTTAATTAATTAAACCTGTGATTTAAATTACAACCAGCTCTACTGGTGTTATAGAGAATTAATCAACACCTTCTGACCAACCAGATTTGAGATTTAAAATTAAAACTCACAGGAAATCCTAAATGCTGTGAGACCTCAGAAATCACATTTATATTGTATGATGTCACTCTCCTGACCAATCACAGACACTCCAGCATTTTGTGTAGTGAATGAATATCACTATGGCAACTGCACTAAATTCAATCCCTAAAGTCAGATTTAGCTGGTTTTTTTTGTTTTTGGTTTTTTTTTTTCCCCAACAGCCCACAGTTTAAAAAAAAATAATAAATACATTTCAAGAAGAAAGTTGTAATATATGACTTCATTGTCAAAATGTTGTGCTTTTGTTTTTTTAAACAGTGGCTCTAAGATGCTGTGTTTCTCAGTGTGGTCTTGTATAAAGCTGTACTGTTTAACATGCTGGAGCTGTGCTGTGTGCTCTGCAGCTCTGTGTACAGCGGATAGCCCAAAAGGTCCCCCCCCCCCCCCACTCTGATGACTAAAACACACGTGAGCTGCTCAGGGTGTGTCGTATCAACATGTAAGACTTCTTGTGTTTTTGTCCTTGGACCAGGGTACCAGGGTAGATTTGCATTGTTTAAGTCAGTATTCAAAGACAAAAGAAGAGAAAGCTCGTAGTTACAGTACCATCTCTCTTGCTCAGCTCACAGACAAAAATTAAGAAAACATCTTGGCATTTCATAACAGCGTCTGCCTTTACTACTGCACTGGTTGAGTATTTTCACTCTGCCTTACACCCCCAGCATAATTACTCTGCAATAAATGTGAACAATCACCAGTCCCCGCTGAGCATAAATATAGACCCAGGGTTCTGAGACGAAGAAAGCAAACAGTGCTGTTATATTTATATAAAAAAAAAAAAAATAAAAAAAAAAAAAGAGAGAGAGAAAAGTCAAGATTTTCTACCAGTGTCAGCACTGATTAAAAATAACACTGACTGAATCTGAGCAACACAATATCAAGCAAGAAACCTTGGAGAATGTGTGTGTGAGAGTTAGAGGTGGGCAAAATGGTATTCTCAACACAATAAGCTTTGCCACTGTAGACCAGACCGGCGCTCTTATTACCCAACAATCATCTGTTTTAATGTTAAAATTCATTTCTCCCAGTGTTTAGTTTTTCTTATTTTTCTTCTTAAACACGTTTAAGAACTGCAAACAATGAACTAAAATGAAAAAGGTAAATGACCTCAGTTTTGCTTATTTATTTATTGTTTCTTTTACATATTGCGATTATGATTACAATCTGTACGCTGAAAACACTCACTCTCATTCCTAGTGTGCTTAAGAGAGAAAACCATAGTGGGCCGCACTGTCTGAGATATTCACTTAATTAACGCTTAAATAACCATTAAACATCATCATCTTAAACAGCACTCAACTGAAGGCAAACAAAAGTCACCTGGGAAAAAAACAGACTTCAATTCAAAAGCATGTGAGACATGAAAAAGAAATTCGCTCCTGATAGCGTTTTTTTTGTAAAGACTTTTTGTAATTTTGCAATTTTTGTAAAGTTGAACACTGGTTCAGCAAATTTGCCAAGTGTGAGGAAAGAAAGGATGTGCGATATTTTTTTGTAAAAAAAAAAAAGGAACAGCAGCTAATCTCTAAAGCCGAGCCTACACGGTCTGATTCTGGCACAATTGTGACACGAGTTTGCTGCTGATGAACGTTCTGCTTGTTCATTACATGGTTGAAGATCCAGGCTCATATTAGCCATTTTTTCAGTAAAGGATGCTAACTATGTGTTGCTTTCAACATCCCGACAAACACATTTTTACAATAAAAAAAAAAGAAATTCTATAAATGAATATTCTTTGTAGCTATACAATTAACTGGGTGAATTGTGCTGTTGAGCTGGAAGTCAAGCAATGCTGACAATATTCGAAAAATATGACAGATAGTTGAGGGGAAATTTCCTGTTTCTCATGTGACTTACTGGTTTCATTTTTTTCCTTTAGCTGCGTAAATGGGTTTTAGTAACAGGGTTGCACATACATTGTGGGACATGGCTTAAATGTATAATTATTATCACTCAAATAATTTAATTAATGCAAATGAATATATGTTTTAAGTGTGAAATCAAACATTTGACCATGCAAAAAAATTATATTTTTATTATATTTGGTGTGAAAAATGATTGTCAACAAGGTGGGGCAAGAGAAAACAGCCTGTGCGAGGGATACACTAAGGTTATTGGTATTTAAAAATATTTTAAAACCACCTTTTTGTCATTTTACATGGATATTGTAATATAATTGCAGACTATACAACTCTTGTTTATTTTTTATTTTTTTTATATCTCTGTATTGTTTGTATTCTTTGAAAACTTTTGGTGGGATAAAAAAGGTGTGCTATTGGTGGAATGTCCCATAAACCACGTGTGCAGCAGAAGAGATACTGTACTAACTGATTTGTTGTATAGTGAAGTTGTCTTGTTATACAACACAGTGTTTTATTTTCTCAATTTAAACCCTGTTCGTGTTTTGCAAGACTTTCGTGCTTTTATCTGTTCAGCAGCACTGAAAGCGAAGCGAAGCCCCATCAGAGAACGATGTTTTGTTGCGCTGCTCTGAAGTCAGACAGACGGCCATCGTGACAGCTATAATCAATCGGCGATTCCTGATACTACAGTCAATAGTCCCAAGCCTACTGACTGACTCAAAAAAAGTTAACCAGTCTAAGCTCAACAGAAACCCTCACTGCATCCGACTTGTTCAATTCTGAGTGTTGAACTTGCACAGTTTTTACAGTTTTTGCACAGGTCTTACAGTTTTTGACAGCCCTCTCGTTGCTGCCATCACTCAAAGTTCCGCCTGTGCGAGGTCAGAGTTCTTCAGTGGTGTTAGCCGTGTGCATTGGGAGTGTTTCACACGCACACAGGGTGGTCGCTACTTCATAACATTCCTTCATTTTAGGTTTTTTTTTCCCCCAAAGAGAAGATAGAAAACAAGAGGTAGAGTCATGCTATCACTCACACTTTTAAAGTTCACCTTAATTAGCCATTTTTTCCATGTTCTGTCCGGTTGCCTACGGTTTATTCTAATATGAGCAGGTCTAAGAGATGAAGATAAAAAGAGGAAGGTTCATCTGAAACATCTGAACACTGACAAAGTTATTGTTCTTTAAGTTGTCTACCATATATTCATTGTAATATATGGAAATTAAATTATGAGTATGAGCTCAAAGTGCATACTTTCAGCTTTAATTTGAGGATATGTACACCCAAATCCATATGAAAGCACAACCTTACGAAATCACAGTTTTACATCCTGGTGAAAATGATAAAAAGTGTTGAATTTACTTTTAAAATATTAAATGAGCTTAATTAACAATGTGAGCCACACAGTGGCGCAGTGGATAGTGCTGCCGCATCAGAGATCCAGGGTCCCTGGTTACACGTCTGCTCCAGTTTCCTCCAAAAAACATGCAGGTAGGCTGACTGAGTGAGTGAGTGAGTGAGTGTGTGTGTGTGTGTGTGTGTGAGAATGGTACCCTGTGATGGTGTGGTGGCCCAAACAGATTACTGAAAATGAATGAATGAATTCATTGTGTTGAGCGTAGATGTTTATAATCTCTGCCCGAGTCACCTGGACACTGTAGGTGTTCACTCAGCACTGGGGATTCTGCTGCAGGGGTGAGGGAGACATAACCTACTGTCATGAGAGTAACACTGCTAGCAGGATTTTACAACTGCCTATATCGCAATGTCACAAAAACGTTATTTCTAGATACAGCAGAGCAAATCTATCACATGATTAGCAGATGTTATGTCCACATCACCCACATGGCATTTGTTCGTTAATAAAGAAAACTTGATGTGGATTAAACTAGGTGTTACATAGCGATCTCAAATCCTGTTTATAGATGCAAAAGTGCTCCTGGGAGAGGAGATCTGTACTAGTCTACATCAGGGTTTCTAAGAATTGTCATAAACAGAGAGCTCTTTACCTGTATAATAAATTCATCAGGCTGCCTCTATACACTTTCATTTCATGCACACTTAAACATGTACAATATTTTATCTTTTTGATATTCTATTTGATTTAGTAGAGCCATAGAGCTTTCTAATCCTGAACGTTACATGAATGTATAGTTGTTTTACTATTGAGGTTTGGATTTAAACCCACTGAATTCAAGTGGCCAGTCAAACAGGCTTGTCACTTTGAGGGGGAAAGAAGGGGGCGTGGCTAAACATATGTGTCATGACCATGTTAATTTATTACAGCGGGAAAAAGAACAGAAGCCTGTTACAAGACGGCTGTAGCTACAATCATGTTTTGTTTTTTTGTTTTTTTTATTTACCCAGTCAGGAATGTTTACAAATCTGAAGTCAAGACTCTCAATAAACCTAACAAGTTATTAGCTGTAACTAAGCTCGTTATAAATTAAAAAAAAAAAAATGATATAAACGACACGTGCATGTGCTCTGTGGTGAACAGCGGCAGAGATACTTATTGAATTGATGTATAGTGAAATCTTTTGTGTCATTTTACTTTAAACCCTGTTCATGTTGAGAGTGAAGACATTCACAGCTTTAACAGACAAGTGAAGCTAAAATACATCAGGGAGATGTTTTGTTGCTCTGCTCTGTAGTCAGATAGCAGGTCATTAAGGTTCATATAGGATACAACACAAAAGAAAAGAAAACACATGAGATAAACACACAATTTAGTTTTGGAAGTTGAGTGAGACCACTTCAAATCACACTCAAGTGTGGACTGAAATAACCACTCTGAGACCATCTGATTGAGGTGGTCCCGGTCCGGTTCCACTTGCCCTCCAGTGTGGTTCGCCTGCAATGGGAGATTTGACTCCAAGTTGACCCGACTGCCATGTTGAGGGTGACATTATTCTGTAGATGTAAGCTTCTATAAACTGACCTACGAGAGCCAAAGCACAGAACAGTAACGCTGCAGAAATGCTATGTGCCTGAGGGGCCATGTGTTGGAGAGTATATAATCACCATGCATGCACAAACGTGCACACGCACATGATAACCCATAAATATGACAGTAAATTGTGTTCAGGACACGATAGAGAGAGAGTGAGAGAGAGAGAGAGAGAGAGAGAGAAGGGGGGGCACCCAGAGTGCCCCAGAATGCAGAAGTGGTCATCTTAATTGATTCAAACGGCAGGTTCATCAATGAAAAACAGCTCTTCCTAGCCACAAAACAATAAAAGTTTGGTGCCCTACAACAACTGAACAAGGAAAATCTGGGTGAATCCAGCCACATCATCATCCATGTGGGGACGAATGACCTGAATCAGTGACATGGGTGGCCATTAAAGCAACACAAACCTTCCGAACATCAAAAATATTTATCTTCACCATCCTACCCAGAAACAGTCTTCCACTCTTTGTATGGTGAAAGGATGAACACACACATCTCATGTGGATGTGCTGGAATGCCAAACATTCACCTGGCACATCATCCCACACTAGATCTTCACCACCTCCATGACCATGTCCACCTCCATAAAGACAGGGTTCAAGTGTTTAAGGGGTTTAAGACGTTGCCCTGAGCCGACCCCTAACAGCCCCCCAAAGAGCATCAGAGCAACCACCATCCCTCAGCCAGTGAGACACTTTCTCCCAGCACCGCACCAAAGCATCGTCTCTCCACGCTCAGCTGAGCTCTACACTACAGCCCTCACTGTGCCCCCAAGCACCCGCCATGGGCTTCGCCACCCACATCCTGCCCCCCTGCACCTGCAACCAGGGCCCTTTCCCCTGGCAACAACAGCAGCAAAAACACAGAAAACCAACAACAGCTTCAGCAAAAAGCAACAGCACCTCAACAGAGCAGCAGCCTCTCAGCCTCTGAGTTCACACACACACACACACACACACACACACACACACACACACACACACCCCCACTGACCTGGCCAGAGGTGTATAAAATCGAGCACTTAGGCATGCAAACTGTTTTTACAAACATTTGTGAAAGAATGGGCCGCTCTCAGGAGCTCAGTGAATTCCAG
>CM074992.1:633936-650592 GCA_037576825.1 Pangasius krempfi | reverse complement strand
TCTGCACTGCTGCCACATGATTGGCTGATTAGATAATTGCATAAATGAGTAGGTGTACAGGTGTTCCTAATAAAGTGCTCGGTGAGTGAATAATTTAATGCATTAGTATATTATTCATTACATTGTCTACCTTAAACGAAACCCGTAATTTGTAGACGATCCTTTAGCTCTCCTCGCTATTACGGATCTCCACAGAAATCACCGTATCCTCAGCATCAATTACCAGAAAGTAGCCTACTAGTTTGTAGCTGATTGTCTTGGATGTGAATAACAATAATTTCGTGCTTAAATATTTTTGAGTTTACCGTTGGAAAGATGTTGAACACAAAAAGTTAAATATGCGAATGTGAAAGCAGTTTACTCAAAACTTGACTCGGACTCCTCAAACCACTGCGGTTAAGCAGCCGCTCTTCCTGAAACCACGGTTAATCTAGAGGCACGTCCATTTTTAAGGGCGCGGCTTTTAGACGCTCCCGGTAATAGCGCCGAAAGCGGAAGGCGAGCTCAAACCAAATAAAATATATTACACTAAAACATTTAAAAACTATATTATTATTATTATTATTATTGTTGTTGTTGTTGTTGTTGTTAATATAATAATAATATAATAATAATAATAATACAGTAAATTTTATTCATTTTTATTCCGAGCATAGAGTAGCTCAGTGTGAACTAAACTGCATGGAGCTGATAGTTTACTAATTTAAAATGTTCATTTTATAAAGCATCAATAATAATAATAATTATAATAATAATAATAATAATAATAATAATAATAATAATAATAATAATAATAACCGGGTTTAAAGCTGGTTTAATTACACTCACAGATCATGTGACTGAAGAATTATAATGCAACAGTAAAGTGAATTATTTCTGCTGTGAGTACAGAGGAGCTCAGACCTGATCTGAATGGGTCTGAGATTTGAAATGTTTATTTTATTTCAGCAGTAAAATGAAGTAAAATATTAATATTTGTGAAATACAGTCTCTGACACCAAAAAAAAAAAAAAAAAACACCTCTGTGAAATAAACCAGCTACACTTTTTAAACATTTATTTATAGTTAGATTTATATAATAATAATAATTATTATTATTATAATAATAACAATAATAATAATAATAATAATAATAATAATAATAATAATAATAATAATAATAATAAAGATTTTAAACGTTTTATTACAATTTATTTTATTTGGTTTAATGCTTTATAGCGTCTCTTTAAACTTGATTTTCCCATTTTTAAATGTAAAAGATTATAAAAACCTTTAACATGTATACTCATAAATACTGTGAATTATTGTGTGTTCGTTTTGTTATTTATTTAAAAATATCGTTTTAAATAAAAGTTCAGTTGCTATGGTTGTGTAGGCGCTCGCCTTCCGCTTTCGGCGCTATTACCGCTATGCCTCTAAAAGCCGCGTCCCTAAAAATCGACGTGCCGCTAGATTAACCGTGGTTTCTGGAAGAGCAGCTGCTTAACCACAGTCTCAAACCTTACCTGTTAACAAGACCACCTCACACCGAGCTGCATTTCATTCAACAGACACCTCACTTGGCCAAAAAGAAACCTCATTAGAAAGCCCCTCACTGCGCTTTGCTGCCATTTTGCGGCGTCAAACTGTTTTCGAGTGCGCGTTCGCTCGCCACTGCGTGACCCCCTTCGGTACCCGTAGATGCTCGCTAAAGTCAGACGTGTACGTAGTGTGGATTGTTTTCGAACAGGAAATGTTTTGAACAGCAGTGATGTTATGGACGTTCAGTGATTTTAACCGGGTTTAATTCTGATTCTCTAAGTTATAAATGTCACTAATGTCTTCAAGGAAGTATGTCGAAAGAGTTGTTGTTGGACGTCGAGGATCTATCGAGACTACAAACTTCTACAGCGATGAATAACGACACAGCGAACATGTCCATCGATCAGGACGGAGAGTGGGGTAAACACACTGCACCTCCTCACATCTCCAAACATCTCCTCACACATCTTCACACCTCCAAACATCTCCTCACACATCTTCACACCTCCAAACATCTCCTCACACATCTTCACACCTCCAAACATCTCCTCCCACATCTTCACACCTCCAAACATCTCCTCACACATCTTCACACCTCCAAACATCTCCTCACACATCTTCACACCTCCAAACATCTCCTCACACATCTTCACACCTCCAAACATCTCCTCCCACATCTTCACACCTCCAAACATCTCCTCACACATCTTCACACCTCCAAACATCTCCTCACACATCTTCACACCTCCAAACATCTCCTCACAGCTGTGCTTTTTCCCAGGTTTTTTTTTAATTTTTTTTTATAAAAGTAATGATTCATCCTGGAATTTCCTTCACATCAGGTGACGTTTCTTCAGCGTTATTTCCACAGTTGTTCGAGTGAACACGCCTCAGACATGTTTTGGTTGTGCAGGAAAAAGTGTGGAATCTTTTCGGACACATAAATGTTGTTTGTAAAGGGCTGGATGGAGATCCCGCTGATATCCTCTGGGTAAAGCAGCCTCTCTAATGCACATCACCCATTTCGGGTTTTCCCCTCTTCATGATAACACACGTGTTAAACATCTTTTGAAAATGTCTTTAAAAACTGAACATTCGGCAGCCTGGAACGCTGTTTCATACCACACCGCTGTTAAATTCTCCAATCTGATTGGTTCTTTTCTAGAACAGCAGCTCTGGCAGTAATGCAGCTGTAATCCACATGACAGGTTTATATCAATGCTCTCCTTCTAATACTTTACAGTTTCTATAGCAACAGCTCATTCACAGGTACTTGTATGTCACCACTTTACATAATCAGAGGCTACTAATAGACAAATTAATATGTGTGATATTCAAATTAAAAAAAAAGCATATGATCACTGAAGTTTTCTGAAAGTAGACATTTATGGGTTTAGCATTTATGGATGGAATCTCCCATGATTATAACTTACAGCCCCCTCCGAAAGTATTGGCACAGCAAGGCGAATTATTTTGTTTATGCTTTATGCTAAAGACATTTGGGTTTGAGATCAAAAGATGAATATGAGACAGTAGATCAAATTTCACCTTTCATTTCCTGTTATTTAAATCTAGATGTGTTAAACAGCTTAGAAGATGGCACCTTTTGTTTGAACTCATTTGTTCAAGTGATCAAAAATTTTGGAACATGTGACTGACAGGTGTTTTTGTTGCCCAGGTGTGTGCCCTGTTAGATTGAATATTTAAACAATTAATAGCTCTGAATGTATACTCTTGGTTTGAGTCCCGGGTTCCACCTGTGAATACTGCCTTTGTCATTAAAAAGGATAAACCAACATGAAGACCAGAGAGCTGTCTATTGGAGAAAAGCAAGCCATCTTGAAGCTGAGAAAAGAGAGAAAATCTATCAGAGCCATTCCAAAAGCAGTGGGCATAGCCAATATAACAATTTGGAATGTTTTGAAAAAGAAAGAAAATGACTGTTGATGACAGAATCATTGTGAGAGCTGTAAAGAAAAAATAAAAACAACAGTCAGTGACCAACAACCTCCACAGGGCAGGAGTGAAAGTATCACAATCCACCTTTCGAAGAAGACTTCGAGAGCAGAAATATAGAGGCCACATCACAAGATGCAAACCACTCACCAGAAGGAAGAATCAGAAGGTCTGATATGAATTCACAAAGAAATACAGAGACGAGCCACAAAAGTTCTGGAAGAGATGGATGTCTGCCAAAGTGTGGAGAAAGAAAGGATCTGCCAAGCTCATCAATCAAGCATGGTGGAGGTAGTGTCATGGCTTGGGCTTGCATGCCTGCTTCTGGAACAGATTCATTAATCATTATTGATGATGGAACTCATGATATTAGCAGCAGAATGAATTCAGAAGTCTACAGAAACATTCTGTCTGCCAATTTACAGAGAAATGCATCTGGTCTAATTGGGAGGAACTTCATCATGCAGCATGACAATGACCCAAAACACACTGCCAACACAACAAAGGACTTCATCAGGGGAAAAGTGGAAGGTTTTAGACTGGCCGAGTCAATCACCAGACCTTAACCCAACTGAGCAGCATCTCACCTCCTGAAGAGGAGACTGAAGGGGGAAACCTCCCGAAAAACAAACAACAACTGAAAGAAGCTGCGCTACAAGCCTGGAAGCCCAACACAAAAGAAGACTGCAACAGTTTGGTGATGTCAGTGGGTCGCCGGCTTGATATGCAGTTATTGCAAGCAACAGATATGCGACCGAATATTAAGTGTTATTTACTGTAATTTTCTTCAAGACCGAAAATTAAATAAGACCGAAAAATTGTAGTCTTCCACAAAGAGTGCCATGTTTTAAGTTGTTTAACACATCTAAATGTAAATATCAGGAAATGAAATGAAATGAAATGAAATTCTGCTCTATCCGTTCATATTCACTTTTGGATCTCAAACCCAAATGTCTTCAGTGTATTAAAAAAAAAAAAAAAAAATTGGCCTTGCTGTTCCTGTACTTTTGGAGGGATTATAGGTTATAACAGACATAAGCAGTCATTCCTTCTGGTGTTTGGCTGTTATATAATATAAGTGATAACAGGAACTAATGCTGTTGAACCGATGGTTAGGATGGGTACATTAGGACAACATTAAATGTAACTTTGAGTTTAAAAAGGTATGATGTTATCTCTTAATAAATAAAAATTGTGAGCATGGGCAAATTGCTGTGTTATAAGAGGAATTTCGTTAAAAATAAAATAGGATGATAACCATCAGCACACCATGTCACTTTATGTGAAATATAACTGTACTTACGTTCAAAATACTTAATTGCTCTGGAGAGAGATTTGCATATTATGGAACAAGTACAGTTCACTGTGTATAGGTTCTGAATCTGGTAAGCATTTAAATCTGTTTTTTTTTTAACCACTCCCGTCGTCGTCATCATCATCATCATCATCATCTCCTTGTCCTTTTGTCCTGTAGATATCAGCTTGTTTGATGAGTTAGACGGCCTGGGAGATGCTGAGGAGCTGCTGCAGGCTCTCGAGAATGCTGGCTATGTAAGTCCAAAGATCAGCTACACACACACACACATATATTTCTCTATTTCTTCATTGCAAGAATTTCTACTTCCTTCATGAATAACCCGGTTTTGTGATGACAAGTTGTAAAAGAATAAGTGACAGCAGGACAGCACACAATCTTTAGGTATTTAGATATAATATCTAAAGATATTTGAATGTGAGTGATGTGATGGTCACCTAAATGAGGTGCCTCTAATTTGTCATGTCTACTTCATTCAAAATAAGCCGTGTTCAGTACTATAACGACAACTTTCCCATTTACAGACATTATGAGCTAAAGCTGTGAATACACCAGTAAAATTAAATCAGAGCAGGCTACAGTAGGCCAGTGAGGAATCTCTTCTTTTGGGCGATTTTCTCAGTTCTTCAGCTGGCTAGCGACAACATGAACAGGATTAAACCTTAATTTATAAACATGTTCATTTAATTTATATTTGAACAGAAAGTGGGTAAATTAAGTTTATCATTTAGGCCTGTTATGATGTAGAAGCTTTGTTAAACTGACTACACTAAATTTCTTGTAGGTGTGTGTGTGTGCGTGCGTGTGTGTGTGTGTGTGTGAGAATGGAACTGTTACTGATGATGAATGCGTGAAACCTATTACTAAAATGCATAAATGTATTAATGGACAATAAACAATGTACTAGGGCAAAAACTAAATGAGGAATGCACAATTCTGTACTAATGCGCTGAAACATGGCATTTTTGACACATTTGATAATATCAAGAAACAACCACTGATATTGATAAATATTACTGTGGATTCACGTAATGTACAATTAATGATCTAACACACCTGGAATTATGTTTGATTATGTGATAATTATGATAGACTTATCTAAATCACAAATCCTATTAAATATATATAAATAATTCACGAGAAACTGACTTATTATAGACTGTGTGGATCCTAAAGTCGGAGATGCTCGAGGCTGCAGCTCCCCAGTCTGGGGTCTAAACTGGTTTAACAGCGCATTTGAGGAGGCTTTTTCTGTTAAACTGGTACGGCCATCTCTGAATAGAGGAGGTGCTTTCTGACTCCACCTACCATCTAATTAATACATCATCCAGGCTAGTTTACCGTTTTTCACACCAGCTCGCACCTCCAGACCCCATTTAATCTTTAATATAGTTATAATTTTCTTTAAGTTTAATGTAATGTCACACACACGATTGTAATGCGTGCTTTAATTTCTTCTATGCCATTTTTATGATCTAAGCAGAACGGTAATGTAATGATGCCTTTTACCAAGTAAACATGTAGATAACATTTCTGTTTTTCCTCTCAGACTGTAGAAACATTGCAAAAAGAAGCCTTTGACCAGATAACCTAAACAAAACTGAAGCAGACAAATGGGTTATAAGACAATAAATTCTAAGAATAAACTCTATAATGTACTGTAATGTAATTGTAATAATAAATAACAGTAATGAGCTCTTCTGTACTACTGTAATAAGTCATTTGCAGTAATATTCTAGTGAAATGTTATGGAACTCTATGGTGTGCTTTACTTTCGGTATGGTCACTTCCTTGTTAGCACTGCCAGCCTTATTAGCCATCACTCACTGTGCTCTGTGAACTAAAACACTCACGTCTCTGCCTCCATACTGGGTCGGGTTCAGCCATGTCGACCCTGCCGTCGTGTAAATGTGTGCTCCTAGCGTGATTTTCCCCTCACTCTTCACTGTGTACTACTGAACCTGCTAACTCAACTAACTCGTAAAACTGGGGCAGCTCCACTGTTATAACACTATTACTGTGTTGCACAACAAAATAAAAATAGCCTTTGAGTGAGAAAAGAATCATGCAAATATGATGTGTTTCTATGGAAACATATGATTATGGAATTTAACACTTAAAGATCGCTTCAAATTTTGACTAGTGTAAATAATTGCAAATGATATGATTCTACAATAAATTATAAATTGTCCTACTGTACTGCAGGCAAGCACTTGCATTGTCTCCGGCTCTTTTTCTGTCTTCCTCTGAAATCGATTTCGTTTAACATGCTTTATCAGCTTAGTATTAACAGACCCCAGCTCAAAGGCGCTTCTGAGTTTGAGCTTCGAATCTGATTTAAATTTCTTGCTCTGGAGTTTTGCTTGTTGGTGTTATTGATGTTCGTCCTGCACATGAGAGCATGTTAATCTTTGAAAGCAGCATGGGTTTTTTTTTTCTCCTGGATGCTAAGAAGAGCTGCTCTTCTGCATGTTTTCGCAGATGGGGAGTGCTGCTGATCTGAACCTAGACATCGAGCTCCCTGTCTGGAGCTCTGACGGGTGGGGAGAAACCAGCAGCATGTGTACAGGTACATGTTCTACTCTATGACTTTATGATGTTTTACTCCAGCTGCAGAGTTGGGAAGCACTATACATCCAACAAGGTTTTTTTTAAGCTTCAAAATTATATTGTGACTCTACATTTTTATTTATTTATTTCCACTCAGTGGTGTTATCATGAATTGTCATTTATTTGTTTTAACCTGCAGATGGAGACATTTCAGCAGGCTCCCTCTCTCCGACCCACACACTCAATTCTGTCCCTTCGCCCACATCGGCGGAAGCCCATTCGCCCTACTCTCTACTTGTAAGCAAACTCATTGGGTGTGTGTATATTTGGGGATAATGTGTGGGAAGCCTAGATTTACAATGGGCATGCTCAAAGAACATTTTATTTATTTATTTTTTTACATCTGCATGTTTTCAGCCTGAGATTGTTCTAAGCCAGTCGGTGTTGTTCAGTGTGTCCCTTTGCACTTTTTTTTTGTTTTGTAATTTTTTTTGTCATGACCTGTTTGTGTTTGTAGCCTTTCCCTTTAAAAAGTTTCACCACTCCTATCCTGTCATCCTGCACCACTGAGATTTATTTTAAAGGGTGTGGGCATAATTAAACTATTATGTGGGCATAATTAAACTATTATGTGGGTGTAATTAACTATTAATCTCCGTTTACTAACCGTTACACATTTCTCCAGAGAGTGTTGTCTGCGGCTTACAAACCCAGCCCAAACATGTATTGTTTAATCAGGGTCAGAGGCTTGCAGATATATTCTAAGGAGTGTCCAAAATGATCAGAATGTGTTAGGTTTTTTATTTAGACCAAGCAGGAGCAGAACCTGATAAACCTCTTCAGCCATTTTGAGACCGTGTTAGATTGTTTAAACATGTGGAATAATGTGTAACTGCTTAGTGGGAATTTCCAAACCTGCAGGCCTTTACTTGAAAACCAGTTGCTACTGTTGTTGTGCAACGTGCTGTGCATAATTATGTTTCAGAAACATTGTTGAATACCTTGAATTATGTACAGGTCTGATTAATACCTTAAGATTCCTTAAGCTTCATCATTAAACCTTGAGAGGCGTTAGTAGCACTAATAATGATGTAGCACTGAAATAACGTTTGTCCTTATAGGCTGCAAAATGCTTTAAAATGCAAGTGTGTTTAATAGTTACAGTCACAGTATTAGGTAGGCAATATAGCAGGTGGATGTTGCTTATAAGGTACTGTACACTGCCAGCAACTCAAATTTGATTGGTCAGAAGGTATTTTCTATAACAGCAGCTCTGACAGTACTCCCAGCTATAATTCAGATCATGCACCTGTTCTAATACATTGTTTCTATAATATCAGCTTATTAACAGGATTTTTTATGGTGGACTAATTATGCTATTATTATTATTATTATAACTATTAATAATATTAATAAACAGAAATCCTGCACATATTTAACACAGAACCTGATAAACCTCTTCAGCCATTTTGAGACCGTGTTAGATTGTTTAAACCTGTTTAAACATGTGGAATAACGTACTGCCCTGTCATTGGTACAGTGATGTTTTCCGTAAGAAGACGTTTCTATACCAGACTTTTGGACAGATTCTTGGCAGTCAGCGCTTTGTAACAGTCAGAGGTAAAGCTGCTAAGGTTTTTTCAGGTTAAGAAAGTCTTCAGGACAGAACACATTGAGGCATCTCAGTAACAAGCTACATTGTTATTCCTCCACCACTGATATTTTCCGTCTGTCCATCCCTCTGTCTGTCCATCCATCTGTTCGTCCACTGATATCTTAAGAACAAGTGGTGGAATGTTTGCAAGATTTATGTGGAATTAATATTATAGCCAGCACATGAACTGATTCGATTCGATTTTGGAATTTATCCAAATAGGATCAAGGTCACAGTAAGGTCAAATGTCTAAAATTGATTTTTTAGACATAGGGGTATTTCTGACATACAAATTAGTAACACGAAGCACTAGATGTGGTTGAGGCTTCCCGTTTCGACTTGTTTTATCTTCTTCTTGAATGAGGGAATGACTGTTCATAGCTGCCGTAATGTAGCTGCCATAACTTTGCTGTTCCACAGCAATAAACAGCAATTTATTTTTTTTTATTTTAATAAATAAAAAGTTGCATTCGGTGGCAAAAAAACACTTCAGGATGTGCTGTTATAGGAAAATAATCAACTTTGTGGCAGTAACAGTAACTCCACTTAACATTACACCGCCATGCCCTTGTTTGATTTCAGCATGCCCTGTCTTGTTTATTTTCTGCCTGGTCCATCATTGCAAAGGAAATACCGGTGACCAGATAGTGCACTATTTTTTTCCACAGCAATGACACTCATGGTGGGTGTGTAACTAATGTGACAGTATCACGTAACACAGCATTGCTGGGATCTTGCTGAGTGTCACTGCTGAGCTGAGAATCAGTACTCCAACCAAGCTAACGGCAGTCCTGTGGTCAGAAACTGACACCGTGAAAATAGTGAGCTGTAGTTTTGGCACTTTTTTGTAGTGCCAAAAAAAGTGTACGTCATTGAGGAAACACATAGTTATCAAGTTTGAGAAATAATGAAGATTGACCTTTCACAGCTGTCTTGAGAATAAGTATTGAACTGTCCAGATGGTCTGTGTGTGTGTGTGTGTGTGTGTGTGTGTGTGTGTGTGTGTGTGTGAGAGAGAGAGAGAGAGCATGCAAGTGAAAAACACAGCACAAGAGGCTAAAATCTGGATGCTCACTTCCACACTTTCTCATAGTTATGCCATCTAATTAAGATGCCTGTGTGTTAACGAAAGTCTCAGTCACCCCTCAGGTCACAGTGCTCATTAGTCTCATCGTGAGAGGTGATGACAACCCGCTGACAGCTCAGAGTACTTTATCATACCAAGCAGCCAGTGTATCACTAATGAACCTCACTGAGGACATAGAGAGCACTCTTCCTTTCATCCTGCCAGTCACACACTACTGCACAAACACATTAGAAAAAGCTGCTTGGGTTTTTTTTGTTTTTTTTTGGGTGGTATATTTTGTGAAAATGCGTGCTTGCCCTTAGGGCTTCAATTGTCAGCATGCATTTTATGCCAAATATATCAGACTGATAGAACAATAGGATTTTAAATGATATCAAAGCTCAAGGTTTCTCAAATATCAAGTAGTCATTTGCACATAACATTAAGCAGTGCATTTCTAGTAGTGACATTTGTATGAGAAATCTTTGTACATTCTTTCAACCAGAATTTATGAAACATCACACTTGTTCTTGTTTCTGATGAGTTGGCTTTATTCTTACATTGCACCAATGATTAGGCTGTGTTTTCTAGAAGAAGGAAATACTGTGTTTAAACAGTATTAAGGTGAAGTTTAGTGTGATCTCTCTTGTCTTTGCCATTTTGTGAATTTTACTTTGAATGAGATCAAGGTCTGTTTCCAGAAGAAAGGGAATTGGTTGAGAGTGACCAATCATAGCTGTGGGAAAATAGTTATAGTCGTTTTATTCCCAAGACCGGACTCGAGTCATAAAGCTGTAGCAGCTGCATAAGGAACATCTTGCTTCTGCATGTCATAAGTAACAGAACTGCATATTTCTGTTTAACACAGAAAACTGCTGTTGCATGGACTCTGAATGAAAGTGCAACAGAACCATCACATTGTACGTCATGAGTTATAAGACATTAGTTGTTTGTAATCAGTTGTGGGAAAAGTATCATTTAATTTGATCCTGATGGAGGCATTTAGCTGTGTAATTTTGAGCTTTCATTCCAGATGTTCCTCTGTGGCCCAGTGAAACTCATAACCCAGTGACACACAACTGGATCTACAGTTGGGGTCATAAGTTTACATACACCTTGCAGTGGCTATATAATGTTGAGATCCATCTTTTCACACTGAGGACACCTGAGGGACTCGTACACAACTATTGCAAAAGGTGCAAACATTCACTGATGCTCAAGAAGGCAACACGATACATGAAGAGCCAGGGAGGTGTAAACTTTTGATCAGTGTAAATTGTTATTATTTTGTTCAAAGGTCTTACATAAGATATCAACATGTTTCCCGGAAGACAAAATAATAACAGTTTACAGCATCCAGTCATCCTGTTCAAAAGTTTACACCCCCCTGGCTCTTCATGTATCGTGTTGCCTTCTTGAGCATCAGTGAATGTTTGTACCTTTTGTAATAGTTGTGTTCGAGTCCCTCAGTTGTCCTCAGTGTGAAAAGATGGATCTCAACATTATATAACGCTGTTGGAAAGGGGTCAAATATGCAGACGATGCTGGAAAAGCAAATATTGTGCAGGACCTGAAGGATTTTTCTGAAGAACAATGGGCAGTTTAACTGCTCAGGACAAACAAGGGCCTCATGAACAACTATCACAAAACATAAAAACAGTTGTTGATCATCCAGGTAACAACACAGTATTAAGAATCAAGTGCATGTAAACTTATGAACTGGTTCATTTGTGTAAATTCAGTTATTATTGTGTCTTGTGGACTATATGTAAACATCTGTTATGTGAAATAGCTTATTCAGGGCAGAACTAAATAAAAGACAAAATGCAAGTTTTATGATTCCTCTTATTTATTTTTTTAATTATTTAATTTCGCAAGCCATAAGTAAACTTACAACCCCAATTGTATTTGTTAGTCCAGTTTAGTTGAATTGCCTACAGTAGTGCTGTTCCATCAGTGCCTATTTCCTGGTAGATTGTTTTGTCTTCAGTGTGTGAGAGTGTGTGAGAGTGTGTGAGAGTGTGTGAGAGTGTGTGAGAGTGTGTGAGAGTGTGTGAGAGTGTGTGAGAGTGGCTACCTACGCATTACCATGTGAATACCTGCAGTCTCAATGCTATATTTGTGTGTCTTGCTGTTCTTTTCTGTCCTCTGCAGGATGAAGCTCTGTCTCCACTCTCCAGTCAGTCTCAGCACTCTCCACTCTCTGTCTGCTCAGACTCTAGCAGCTTCGTTGAACCACCGCCTGAGAAGAAGCCAGTCAAGAAGATCAATCACATAAAAGGTGAAAACACTCGGTCAATCACTGTTAGATACTGACAATTTATTCCGTTCCGTTCACTGACTTTTGTGCACTAAGCACACACACACACACACACTCTGAAAGATTAGTGTTTAAAAATGAACTGTAGCATGAGACAGCATGAAGTATACATTATTTAATTTCAGCTCCAATACACTATGAAAGACAGCTAAAATAACAATAGCTTTGTCAATATGTAAATACTTATGGACCTGTCTGTATGGCATCATAAATATTTGTAATGTACTATTCATAACAATTTTATAACCGTAGAAAAAAAAATAGCAAAAGCGTATAGAATTATTCTTACCTGGGGTCATTTTTCTGTTTGATGCAGACCTCAACTTTTATATGATGGATTAATCATGTTATTTCTATCGAGCAATTCCACTATAAGGGCTTAATAACTTACGTTTTGAGTTACACTTGTCAGTCCAGAAAATAAACACTGATAAGTTAAACTGTCCCAATTTATCTGAGTTCACTCTGCTTTACTGAGTTCAATGTAATATAATTCATGGCTATTCTGACAATATGAACACCGAAGCACACCGTTGTGCAATTTTTTAGAATAATGATAGCACACTGTTGTATTGCCTGTGGTTAGATGCGTGTATTATTTGGTGTCAAGCTCACGTTTATGCTAATATGATCTATTGTTTTATCCAGTCAGAATGGTATTAGTGTTATGTAAGTTGGTGTTTTTCTATTCCTTATAGCTAAACCTGTCCTGAGGCCCATTCATCTGAGCCCTAAAGTCTCCATTCAGCCTAAACCACTCATCACAGCACTGCCCATTGCTCAGACTGCAGCTGCCCTGCAGACCAAAACCATCATCATCCAGCCAGTGCAGGCCACCATAGTGCCGGTGATCAAACCTGCACCCGTCACCATTCAGCCGGCTCCTCCTGCAGGTCAGGAAGCATTCAGTCACTCACATCATTCTGGTGAAAACATCCTAATATATGGAAGTGGTGTTAAAGCAGTGTTTTCTGAGCTGCAACATAGCACTTTGTGCGTGTTTTTTTCCCCCTCAGGTTTAGATACAGTACTGTGCAATAGTCTTAGTCACATGCAAAGAAATGCTGTAGAGCAAAGATGCCTTCAAAAATAATGAAACTAAATGTTTCTACTTAAAAAAAAAAATATGGAGAGCAGTAAACAGTAATAAATGAAACAAAGTCAATATTTGGTGTGACGATCCTTTACTTTTTTTAAAAACATAAAACAGTATCTCAGGTACTGTTAGTGCAGATTTATAAGGAATGAGCTGTAAGTGTTACTGAGCATCTTGCAGAAGCAGCCACAGTTCTTCTAGAGACTTTGACTGTCGACTTGCTTCTTATTTCTGCAGCGAAACTCAGCAGCCTTCATTATGTTTTTTTGTCTGAAAAGTGTCTCTTATGCAATCTGCTGCTTTCTTTACTGACAAACATTTTTCTGTAACATTTAATTTTGTGCTGGAAAACTATAACAAAGTTTGTACTAAAAAAAAAAAAAAAAAAGACTTTTGCACGATACTGTATGTCTGTTAATCAGGGTTGGGATGATGAGCAATTTTACTAATCATTTGTCAATAAATATTGAGATTTCCATTATTTAAAACTAGGTTTGCTTGATTAATTGCATTTTTATTGCACAGTGAGTTTCCTTGAGGAACACATATTGAGGGCTGCAATAACAGAATGGCTTAAAATCAACCAGTAGATGTGTGTGTGTGTGTTTTAGTGTGAGCGTGTGTACAAGTGACATCATTAGAACAGGACTGCAGTGCAAAGACATACACATGTGAACATCCAGAAACACTGCTATGTTTGACTGAAAAAGATGAGTGCTGTTAGGCTGAGTGTCAGAAAACGAAAGATAGCGAAACTGTGCATGAAGAAGCTGGTACTGAAAAGCAAAATTCACCACTTTAGTTTTAACCCATGTTTTGTGTAAAACATATTTAGCAGTGGTGGCTTATTAAATAAAGTTTGCTTTTAAAAGTAGTTTTAATGGGGAGTCCTTTTTAACATTACTTAAATAAGTATGTAAAGACAAAGATCTATTTTAACAACGCTGCATTCAGCTATTTCTGACATTTTTTCCTCAAATGTTGTACTTTACATGTAGTGTATTATGTACAAGTTATACACTGTTAATGTTCTGGACGTATTGACGATGATGTCTTTTGAGGCATAGGGCTAATATTTGCGCCATTGTGATATTCAACAACTTGAACACATATTGGGTTTTTGTTTGTCCATATCGTGCAGCTCTGATTAGAACCACTGGTTTTTGTCTGGTCCTGTACTACTAAAAACGTTGCCGCACTTCAGATGGTATTTCTGTAGCATTGCAGTGAGCCAGTGTGATGCTCACAAACCACCTCTGATATGATGCGTGTGTCAGTTAAGTTGAACAAGGTCTTGAGATTTCGGATTACATATACAAGTTTTTGTATCATGTCTGCACTCCCGCAAAAGAAAGTACACCCTCTTTCAATACTATGTTTTTATTTATCAGGGCCTAATTAAAAATTGTGTGGTCCTCACCAACTTCTATAAACAAACAAATAACATCAGATGACAATAAAAAAACACAACAGATTTCAATATGCTGTCATTTTGTCCCAAAAAGTAAACCAGAAAAATAAACACAACAAAAAAACCACAATAAATAGCCACCCCTCCTAGTTCCACAATCATAAACAAAGTAATTAGCAGCCAGGTGTTACAAATGAAATGCACAAGATTAGTTACTCATTAAAAAGTGTGACTACCTCTATAAAAGCAGACGTTTTGGCAGTTTGGGGTTCTGGAGCACTACATCATGCCAAGAAGAAAGGACATCAGCCATGGCCAGGCAACAACACAAATCTCGTGGCTTCCACTCTGTCAGATTAAGTTCACGCTTCTTGGCGTGTGTACGTGTTTGTGTGTGTGTCTCGCAAGTCCTGCCAAGCCATCTTGCACTCTGTCTCTCGCTTGCGGGTTACGGGACCAACTGAACAAAGTTCACAAATAAATAGACTGCCGGTAATAACACACAGGTGAAAATTACTTGCCGGTTCGACCCACCTCCATCCACAGCTGATGCTCGACCACGCCCCTGCCGACAGCCGTGGCCTCAGATAAGCGATTGCTCATCAATCTGGGAAGGGTTATAAGGCCATCTCCAAACAATTTGAAATTCGCCATTCTACGGGGAGAAGGATTGCTAACAAATGGAGAACCTTCAAGTCATTTGCAGATCTTCCCTGGAGTGGGCATCTAAGCAAATTCAGTCCAAGGACAGACCGTTTATTGCTCAGTGATATAAAGAAAACCAACAGCTGCATCATGTGACCTACAGGCCTCTGTAAGAACATTAAATGTTTGTTCAAGTCTTTACAATGAGAATAAGAATGAACAAGTGTGGTTTTCATGGAAGGGTGGCTAGGAAAAAGCCCCTTCTCTCCAAAGAGAATATGGAGCATGACTTTGCAAAATTGCATCTGAACAAACCACAAAAGTTCTGGAACAATATCCTTTGGACTGATGAGATCAAGGTGGAGATGTTTGGTCATCATGCATGGCGCCAAGTTTGGCAAAAACCAAACACAGCGTATCACCACAAACACCTCATACCAGCTGTTAAGCATGGTGGTGAAGGGGTGATGATTTGGTCTTGTTTTGCAGCCATGGGATCTGGGAAACATGAAGTAGATGAGACAACGATCAACACCACTTTATACCAGAATATTCTTGAGACAAATGTGAGGCCATCTGTCTAGTAGCTGAAGCTGGGTTGAAATTGGGTCATGCAACAGGACAATGATCCCAAACACACCAGCAAATTGACATCTGAATGGCTAAAGAAGAAAAAAAATCAAGGTGTTGAAATCACCAAGTCAAAGTCCAGACCTCACCCCCATTTGAAATGCTGTGGCGGGATCTTAAGAGAGCTCTGTATGCGAATGTCTTCAAACATCAAAGAACTGAAGCAATTTTGTAAAAAAGAGTGGGCCATAATTTCTCCAAAGTGATGTGAGACACTGATTGTGGTGGTGGGGGCGTAGTTGAGCGTCAGCTGGGGACGGAGAGGAGGAGGGTCGAACCTCCCCTGTGCCTTATTACCAGCAATCTATTTATTTGTGAACTTGTGTTCAGTTGAGAAGCGAGTGAGAGATGGCAGATAGAGTGAGAGATGGCAGATAGAGTGAGAGATGGCAGATAGAGTGAGAGATGGCAGATAGAGTGAGAGATGGCAGATAGAGTGAGAGATGGCAGATAGAGTGAGAGATGGCAGATAGAGTGAGAGATGGCAGATAG
>CM074992.1:632661-633836 GCA_037576825.1 Pangasius krempfi | reverse complement strand
GGAAAACTAATGTTTGGAATCTAAAATGTTTTTGTACTGAATCAATAATGTAGAAGTCAGAAAATAAACATCTATAATAAAGTTTGTACTACAAAAATATGGTGCCTAAGACTTTTGCACAGTGCTGTAGTTCTCAAAAAAATATCTTTCTAAAGCTCGGCTTGCATGTTAGGCTTCACCCATCGCTCTCATAGCTGTGGTGTGATACAGGAGATATGGCTGGTCACCAGACTGAGGAGGAAAACAAGAACGACTGTCTGCAAGGAGTTTACAAACCACTCCTTTTCTTCTCATTTCAAGATCTTACCGTGCAAACAGGTTTCAGAAAGCAGTGACAGCTGTGGAAGCAGACTTGAACAAGCTGGTTAGATGACCAGATCTCACCTCAGGTGCAAACATGGTGCTGTAGGTAGGATTGTAGTTGATCTCCTTGAGCGAGGGATCCAGATGTGTTCCTGTCTCAACATCTTCCTACAATGCACCAACAACAGGATGAACCATGACTTAAACTGTACTGGAGACATGCTTAAGATGTGAAGTGTTCAAGAAACATGTCATGAAGAATTCATATATCACGTTTGAAGAAATTATAATAGCTAACTAGCTAACAGGCTAACTAGCTACCTGCATGTTATATATAAGTCATAATAATCCACTGTACTTCGCTAAACCAAATTTCCTAATGTCACTGGAGGCCCGTAAACACATTTAAACATTAAATACATGACAGTTACTGATATTCAGACATTTATGTCACTGAGATAACTTCGTAAGAGACCCCTGGCGGCATGTAGCTAACTAAAGCTAACCAGCTAGCTACTTTACCTTTACAGCGACCTCAGGCGCTGAATTAAGAACCAAACTTGTAGTTTTTCCAGATTTCAAAGGCTGGAGATGTGCCACTGCATCTGGATCAGCTTGTTCTGAATTTGTACTGGACTCGGGCTCATTTTCTGAATCTGAATCACTGCCGTACGCAACGAGGGAACCGACCAGAGCCGCCATCTTCGATGTTGTTGTCTAAGGGTCCTGCACGAGTGATACACAGCGTTGTGTGTATTATATCTTCAGAGACTGTTTTAGCTCAAAACCAAAGTTCAGTAAAAAATACAATTTTTTTTTTTTTCGATACAATAATTAAAAAATATCTTAAAATGTATTTGAAATATGTAGTA
>CM074992.1:615161-630161 GCA_037576825.1 Pangasius krempfi | reverse complement strand
GGGAGTACACCCTGGATTCAACACAAACTGTACGCATTCACAAACCCAGTCACACCTAGGGGCAGTCTGTCTTATGCTGGCTTTACACAATGCACAGTCACACATTGTAAAGGCTAATCATTGGTCGGGATTTGAGATCGGTCGTCTTATAGCGCACAATGTGAGGCACTGCATGAAGACATGAAGAACACGTTATCGCACAGAATTCTTACTGGGATCATCTTGTACAATGTGACAAGAAATAATTGCAAAAAGACGGCTGGACTCACACAGGCTTTAGCCAAGCCATCTATTGGCATGTTTTTGGAAGGTGGTAGGAAAATGGAAAAACCTGGAGGAAACCCACGCAGATGCAGTTAGAACATGCACAGAAACTCAGCAGAGACAGTAACACAAGCTCAGGATCGAACCGGGGATCCACGAGCTCTAAAGGCGTCAACACTACCCGCTGTGTCGGTGTAAAATACACTGTATGTGTGGATTGGATCTAAAAATATATGTGACATCCTGGGAAAGCCCTTTCGACCTTTTTGTAATGTAATATGGGATTGAAAACTATAGATTATAGACCTGAAGTGAAATATGTTTCCCTTTAATGTGTATGTCAATCAAGTTTTTAAAATCTGGCTACCCCCAAAAGTGAAAAGGGAGAAAACTGCATGTAAAGATTTCATTGGCATCGTTTTGACAGCCGGTATCTGTTTACAAACTGAAATGTCTGTTTCACTACAGCACACAGTGTAGCTATACAACGAATTGATCAGAGCCTGACATTTAGTGTCTGAGGCACACAGCACACTTAGCTAGCAAGGTTTTAAGTGGTTAAAAGGTTTTAAACGACTGTTAAATTGGCTCCTTTCTCAACGTGATTTTTTTTTTTAATAAAAACCCAATTTTGGCCAGTTTTTGTGGGGTTTTTGTTTCTTTGTTTGTTTTGCCAGAATTCAATTGTTCCCAAATCACCACACACATGTACATATTTGATATGGGTGTAAGCAGTTTTCCTTCAATTTCTAATCAGAATTCTGGCAATCAGCCAATAAAACCCCACAACAAATAGTTTTCACCGAAAGTGTGTTTATGTGGCGCATATAAATGTGATCTCATACTGAATATTTCAAGGCAATATCAGCTCCAATACCAACACTCATCCCCGTCCAGTGCATCCCTACACAGAATCCTGGTGGTAATGGTGATTTGCACAAGAAATGAGAACTTTAAAAAAAATTTCTCATCACATGAGCGGATTTTACAGCTGTGGTAGTCAGTTAGTAACGATGCCCTTGGCCCTGCTGCAGCTGTTGCATTTCTCGGTTATTAGAGGTGGCATCCAGAATATCACATGACACACAAGACAGCTTGGAGTGATGTGCACACACACACACACACACACACACAGACACACACAGACACACACACATGGATGCACACGCAATATACAGGAATACAAAGCAAATATACCTACTGGGCTCCACATTCATATAATTTAGAAATCTCAATACCACAAGTAAGGTTTTGTATATGATAGTGTAATGTCATGAAACGTGACACGTGAGGATCAATAAAGCTGTGGCATGTACGTGAATACGTGAAAAGACGCATTACAGAATAGAGTCAGCCGGATTTCCCTTCAGCAGTTTCTGCTGGCGAAGCACAAAGTTTGCATTCCTTGGCTCTCTGTTGATCTGCAAAGCCTACAAATTCACGCTCAGTGACTTTCTTGTGCTGGCTGTTTGATGGCTTATCAGCCGTTCCCCTTGTTTTGCTGATTAAGCGTCCCCACCACTGAAAGCGTGACTGTAGTAGAGAAGAGGAGATGATGAAAGGAAATGCAGATACAGAGGAAAAGCCAGGAGAAAGAAGGAAAAGAAGGAAATGGTGGTGCAGAAACAATGAAAATGTCCCATGGTGGTTAAGCGTGTCCGAAGTTTTCTGTGTGTCCCAGCTGTTGGGATGCTTCACACAGGGTGCTTTGTTCTGTTCTGGTACACCAAAGGCTCCACAAAGCTGCTTCTGTGCTGCAGGAACTCTGTGGTCACTCCGTGTGTGTGTGTGTGTGTGTGTGAGACGCTGCCAGTGTGGTTGAGAGATGAGTTCACTGGCAATGGATTTGAAAGCTTTACTGGCTGTGAACCTGCCCAATTATTGAAATATCTCCAACCTGTTGAAGTCTCTGCACTGATGGTTGAATCGCAGTTATGCTACCAAAATACATCGTTACGGTATATGTTGGAATATTACAAGCTAGCTAAACACACAGGCTCTGATGTTTTAAGATCCCAAATAACGAGTGGTAATTTGCATGTTCAATAGGTTACACTGAGTTAGTGGGCATGTTTTGTGTGATTTACAAAGAAAAACTGTGTGCATGACATCACATGCAAAGTAGAGGAGGGGGCTGTTGGGAAACAATACTTAAATGATGATGTGTGCTAATTCTTCTCAGTAGCTTCAGCGAGTTCAGAAACTCGACTCGAAGCTGAAGTATAACACCAACTAAAGGCAGTGAGCTGTGTGGAGAAACTGTTCAAAATACATTATACTGAATGAAAGAGCACAGAGTTGAGTGTACATTTTGTTAATAAGGTGGATGTGAATGAATTATTTTGCTCTGAGGCATAATTTAGATAAACGTTCTCATTATTACGACATATAATTTAGTCTTCAACCAGACAAAACAGGCTTCTGCAAATTTAATACGTGCTCTCTGGTTGTATTCATTTACACTCCAAAAGTCATACCCAGGCTTAGTCAATCACATTGCTTTTACATAGAAATTCCATAAATAGCATATTCATTAATTAATATTCAAAAAGTACATACTGTTCAGCTTGGACAATGTTTGTGGCCGTTATCAAGTCTGCACGTGTTTTTTGTTTTGTCAGTAAGGTTCTTAAATGCTTGTATGTACCTGTAACCTTTTTAGAAAGGGAAGCCTTCTTTTGTTAGGTTGTACGTAATAATAATTTATATTATAATATTTATAATATTTCCCCTCCAGGGAACAGGACAAAGACGTAAACCCTTTGTGGTACTGGATTGAAGTATTTCCGTGGACCATAGTTCCAGTTTTAGTTCCTGCTTTCGGAGAAGGTGCCTTTCTCTGGACCAGAAATAGAGCTTTCTGTACTGAATTTCACTTATTAGTCAAATGATATTTTTATTTTGCTAGTTTTTACTCAGCATAAAAACAATGTTTACATGCAATTACTAAAGCTTGTTTTATAACAGTGAAAAGTTGTCTTTACTGCAGTTGTGGTTTAATAACCTGTGCACTAGAAAGGTACTGTAGTACACTATAAGTGTCTTACACTGTTGCAACCCTTTTAGTTCCTTGCCCATGTATATATTATATATAGATATAGATATTATCTCTAACCAGAAACTATAAAGATCTACGTTGTGTCCAAGGCAAAGCTTCTAACTCTCTGCCTATAACTGGAGTTGCCTAAAAACGGAAAACACCCCTCAACATGAAATTTCAACTCGTCAACTTGGGTTAGTCTTCTCAACTACTACTTCCTTCCATGTTTATGGAGTGACATCAAATCAACCTGGCCGCTCACACTGTGAACTGTGTAAAGCTCCTCTTCATTACTTTTAAATTAGTTTGTAACAGTATTGGCTTTAGACCAGTTAATATAAAGTCACAGTAACTGGTTTGAGAAGGTTATCACTAACGTTAGCCGGCTAGCTTGTTGCTAAGCTAGTCACTGTTATCTGCTGTTGTTGCTGTGATGCAATTTCCGTCCAAAACGTTGCATGACTGTTTAAAGGTCACTGTAGTAAAACAGAACCAGTATCCACTCAGGCCTGTAACTGTAAAAGTGTGCTCAAAGTAGCTTTTTATGAGCTTTACGCTCTGACAGAGCAAACAAAAGACATTTCGTGGAGGCATCCTTTTTTCCCCCATTTCACACATCGAGCGTCCAGGGGTGGGAGATGACATCATTACAACTCGCAAATTACCACTTACGAGGCACTGTGAACGCAGCATTACACCACAGTGCAGAAGGTGATTAAATTTCTATAGCAGCTCAGCTCAGCTCAGACAGAAGTTCTGGCTGCAAGGCAAATCACAAGCTTATATTAATGTGCTCATTCTAACACGTTATCGTTTCTAACTCCTTACACGGGGACTTGGTATGACGGACAACCCACGTAAGCGGATTACAAAAAAAAAACATGTAACTGTAGATATGGTAAGGTTTTCTGTTTAGTATTTTTGGAAGGAGTCTCCAGTGTCAGTACTTTAACAGAGGTAACTACTGAAACTGCTGAAACGTTGTAGTTATCACACAATGTAGTTTGCATCACTGTGTCACTTCTGTAATTTACTTTATGGTCAGGGTCCTTCTGAAAACTTTGCAGCCAGTTATAGTAGAGCTAAGTGTACACAACTGCAAGGTTTTCAGTTTTTTGGGGAAAAAAGTGTTATAAAAATACACCTAAGTCTTTTTTTTTTTTTTTTAACTTCATTTATTCACTTAAAACAAGATGTTTTTTAGCAGGTATCTCCAAGTTGATTGGAAGAATCTTGCTGTTTTTTCCCCCCAAATGGACAAGGGGAAGTGCTGAACGTGTAAATGGATGTAATGTAGTCACAGCTGCATGCGTGCATTTAAAGAAAAGAGTTGTTCTGACTGTCCCTTGTATCACAGTGAGCCACGATGTCAATGATGTGATCAGGAGCGAGGCAGAAATACATCCCTGTAATAGATACTAGGCTATTTATTTCACTGTTAATCTACATATTCTGAGCACTACATAAAATGATAAGCTGTTAACCCAACCCAATCAAATTCTTTTAAAGCTGTTGCAATACAAAAGAAAAACTGCTTTTAAAGTACAAAACCTCCTTCATCTTGACTACTACCAATGTAGGCAATATTTCCGGATGCACAAATACTCCTTTACACGGTTGTAGATCTCCTGATGTTACTTGTACTTGTGTGAGAGAGCGTACAGCTCTGGGTGACAATAAGAGATGGATAAGAATCACCTTTCAGTTTCATATTCACAAAAACCAATAATTTTATGAAAATTTGTGTTTTTTTTAAGTGTTTTTAATGTTCATGATGAAGCAAATGAAGTGAGCCAGGCAAATAACAATTCATGTAAGAATTTTTGTATTTTAGTATTGCTTCACTTTAGGTAAAATACACAGTTTTAGCCCAAATAGAGCACAAGACTGCAGGATACATGACCTAAGGTTTTGATTAGTGTTTGCGCTTGGACAAATGAAAGTTATTGGAGAATGCTATAAGTGTCCTAGAGTATTGCGAGCATGTTAGGACCTCTCAAATACCAGGGTATTCTGCCTGACCAGAAGCTATAAATAGTCCTAATATACTGGGACTTATAGGGTTGAAGATTGAAAAAAATATCACCTGGTCTTTTTCCAGTCTTCACTTTTTCAAGTTTGAGTGAGCCTGCACCCACTGCAACCTCAGATTCCTGTTCTTGGCTGACAGAAATGGAACCCAGTGTCGTCTTCTGCTCTGCATCCCATCTACCTCGAAGTTTGGCATGTTCTATGATTTGACATGCTTTTCTGCTCAGCATGGTTGTAAAGAGTGGTTAAATAGTGGTTACTATAGCCTTACTGTCAGCTTGAAACCGTCTGGCCGTTCTCCTCTGACCGTTCTCATAAACAATGCATGCACAGAACTGCCGCTCACTGGATGTTTTTGTATTTGTCTTTCTCACCATTCTCTATAGACAGTTGTGTGTGAAAATTCCAGATCAGCAGTTTCTGAAATACTCAAACTAAACCATCCAGCACCAACAGCCATGCAACGGTCAAAGTCACTGAGATCCCTTTTTTTTTCTCCATTCTGATTTTTTTAAAGTGAACATTAACTGAAGCTCTTTATCTTGATTTTATGCATTGCACTGCTGCCACATGATTGGCTTCTTGGATAATTGCATGAATGAGCAGGTGTGCAGGTGTTCCTACATATGTTTCCTGTTAGGTTCACTGTATGTACTGAATAATATGCTTTAAGAAGTAGAGCTAAGTAGTAAGCTGGAATCTTAAAAGGTCAAATAAAGCCCTTATATGGTCTTATATGGTCTTCTTATTTATTATTTGATAATATATTATATATTATCCTTTTATTTTTACTATGAGTTTTTGTTTCACATCTATTATATTTTCATGCAGCAAACTCGTAGTCACTTTTCTTGTTTCCCCCATATTTACTCCTGCACTCATTCACTCACTCAAGCCTGTAATGGATATTCAGTGCTCATTCATTCTCAGCCCTGCTCGTTTGCCTTTTTTTCCTCATTCGCTTTCGCTCTCTCTTTTACAGACATCAGTAGAAGTTAACTGAGTGTTCTAAAATGCTGCGCCTCGATGTGACTTATTAAAAGCCAAGGTGCCTGCAGGCTCTTTCTGCAGTCACGCAGAGAGCTAGTCGACTCATTCAGCCGCTCTCTTTACCCGACACCCCCACACCAAGCCTGATCCTGCTAAAGTGACCGTCTTTTGAAACAGAACTGATATTTACACTGCTCCGATACCCACTACTACTACCACATCTAGCCTTAGGAATGAAATGTTTCTGGTGAAATCCTATAGTTTGTAGCAGGAGGTTGTGCACAAAAGTAAGGACAAAGGGAAGCTCACAGGCTTTATCAACTGCCTGCCACCAGAAATTGTTTAGCAATGCAAATGGAGGTCTGTGGTAATAAGGCACGGCTCAGAGGAAGGCGGAAATGTGTTCTGTCTACAAGATTCATCAGGAGAACAAACTGACGTGCCCTTTTGGACACCATTGGATTGTTTTGCAGTACAAGCTTGAAATCACCTCTTTTTTTATTATTATTATTATTTATTTATTTTTATACAGCATGCATGAAGTCAGTGAATTCTGCAGCTAATTCTTTCAATGTAGTCATGAACGAGTGATTACAGATAACAAAAAATCAGCATAACAAAATCGGTTCAAATAAATACCACATAAAACACGTTTGGGCAGGTAAATGGAAATGTCTTCTTTCACCAACATCCACTGAACATAAGATAAATGAACATGTTTCAGTCAGATGGTTGAATTTTTTTTTTGTTTTGCAGTCAACTAGCTAACTCCCCTTGTTTTGCAGTTAGCTAGTTAGTAGTTGAATCCTCTTTTTTTTTGCATTTCAGCTAGTCAGCTCCCCTTGTTTTTACAGTCAGTTAGTTGAATTAGTTGCATTTGGCTAGTCGGCTAGTTGAGTCCCCTTGTTTTGCAGTCAACTAGTTAAGCCCCATGTTCTTCAATCAGATAGCTGAATCCTCTTATTTTGTAGGTCAGCTAGTCAACTCCTTTTGTTTTGCAGTCAGCTAGTTAAGACCCTGTCCTTTATATTTGGCTAGTTGATAGTTGGGTCCCTTTGTTTTGCAGTCAGCTAGTTAACTCCTGATGTTTTATATTTGGCTAATTGTTAGTTGAGTCCCCTTGCTTTGCAGTCAGCCAGTTACGTCCCCTTGTTTTGCAGTCAGCTATTTGATTCCCATTGTTTTGCAGTTAGCTATTTGACTCCCCTTGTTTTGCAGTTAGCTATTTGACTCCCCTTGTTTTGTAGTCAGCTAATTAAGTCCCCTTGTTTTGTACTTGGATAATTGAGTTCCACTTTTTATTTGGCTGCTCAAGTCCCTTGTTTTTGAAGCTGTGTTGAAATATTTTTGCAAGTCAGCTAGACAAGTCCTCTTTGTTTTGCGGTCAGGACTATTTTGACTCTGTGTGGGATCTTTACCCAGAGGTGAACATGGTGTCCACTTACACTTCCAGCGTTGGGGGGAGATCCCTTTATATACAAAGCTGAACAGGTGGTGACTAGACACACAACTTTTCTTCAGATTGATAGCTGTAACTGCAATCATGTTCCAGTGCCAACAGGACCTGCTTCTTATTGTTAATTTTAACACACTTCAGTTTGTTAAGAGTCTCAGCATCTGCAAAACAATACACCCAGTAGCAACAGCAGTGGGTGCAAAGCTATAGATGTTTTTGAATATTCAAACGATCCTGCATGCCTGTGCAACGGCATATAGGTGGAAGCCTTTAATGTTGATCTAAGATCAGGTTTGAGATTTTTCTCATGGTTTTTGCATAGGAAGCCTTGTTTACATATGAGCATAAAGTGGCTGCTAGTCATTTTCCCCATGGCATGCAAAGTTTCATAGCTGGGGGCACAAAAATAGGCTGCTTTTCCTCTACATGCTGCTTTAAACTTCACGCAGCTCTGCTTTTGAACGTCGTCAGACCAAACGGGTAATGATTGATGTGGGCCAGATGACGAAGAGGTTAGGTGTTTTGCAGCTCTCCATTCCCTGCTGTTCAATTACTAAGGTGGAGGAAGCTGTAAATTTGCATTTTATAAGCAAGTATTCTCCCCTACACACACACACACACACACACACACACACACACACACATACATACATATATATATATATATATATATATATATATATATATATATATATATATATATAAATCTGGGGTTTTTTTGTGTCACCTGAGGTTATTTGTTTCTTTATAGAAGTTGCTGAGGACCACACAGTATTGTTATTTAGTTGCTGATAAATAAGAACATAGAATTGAAGGAGAGTGTACTTTCTTTTTCTTGTGACTGTAGCTTAGCTGAGTTTGGTGCCCTTGAGCCATCGTTCTCAAAGTAGGAAGCAAAGCTATGAGGTTACAGTGGTGGAGTCCACCATTTTCAAAGTTATTATATTCATTGTTGAGTTCTGCCTAGTGTTTTAATTTCTGTGTGGTTTTTTTTTCTGGATCTTGCAGACTGTGGTTTAAACATAGCATCAGATTTCTCCCTTTTCCTCCTGTTCTTTAAAGTTAGAAGCACCACACAGATGAAGCTTTCATATGTGATTGAGCTCCACTATAGCCTATGATCTACATTAACATTGTGTTTGTAACTGTATAAGACGAGGACGTTTGTTGTTTGTTGTTGTTCTGATGATTTTGTGAATTTTGTGCCACCACATGGCACCGTGACTAACCTGTCTGGTTCCATTTGTGCAACACATTCCTCTAGAGCTGTTGTGCGTTTCTGTTTCATCCAACTGGAGTAAATGTAACATTGGTTGAGAAACAAAAGAAAATAAACCACACCAAGTTCTCCCTCTCTCTCACTCTGTGTGCGTATGCGCGTACTTGTGATGCTTTTGTGCATTACTATTTTCTAAGGTCTCTAGGTCAGAGCCAATGTCCATCTTACTCTGCCAGTGTAAACACTTTTTAAACACACCTTTTGAAATAAACCAGCTGATGACTTCATTTTCCTCATGCTGAGATGCTTTGATAGGACAGTGTTTCCTCAAGCCCTGGCTGCCAGCACGAAGGGAAGAAAACAAGATTTTTTTTTTAATTCAGCTTTTATGAGAGCATTGAGGGCCAGATCTGTGTTTTCATCCTATTAAAGTGTCAGTCAGCAATAGCCGGTATGGCGCTGCCTCAGTATACAAGTTTCAGTTGCATATTTTCATTCAAAAGCCCTTATCCCAAAACCCTTTTTTATGTTATAATGATTTTGCATTCCCATTTTTAACCAATATGAATGTAAAGCATTTCAGTATGCTGAAGTGCCTTTCATGTGAATACCACTATTTGGAAACGGACACCTTTTTTCTACGGCACCAGTGACTGCAGCAAATGAATATTGACAGAAGAATTTTAACTATACCATATTTTACAAGAGAATTTTTTTTTTTTTTTTTTTAAATATACTACTGGAAGATTTTTTTTAATACATCAAAAGGAACACAGCATTCTGGTTTCAGACCCAGCAATGAATTTCAGCTGACTTGAACAGAGTACATGGGGAAACAACTGTAATACAGCCAATCAACGTATGAAAAACATCAGCCACAGGTTCAAGCCACTCTACAATTCTGTGTTTCAAATCATAATAATAGTATTTCCAGCAGCTAATCAAACCAGTGACTAGCTACAGGGCTAGAGACATTAGGTTAGAAAGGGAGGTTTTCACAGAATTTCCTGAATTTTATTTTATTTTATTTTATTTTATTTACCTTTAATTACTGTTCTGATTAGCGAAGTGACATGATGACCCCCCCCCAAAAAAACATGAAAAAGCATGTAAAGACAATTAGACTAAGAAGTACATATTTATTCTCCCCACCTCAACGGTTTTGAATGCATGGTGATAATGAAAAGTTGTAATGTAAAGCACCACTACAAACCAAAACATGATCAAATTGAACTAACCATGAACTAATCACTAATGGCTAAGCTTTGAAAATGTAACTGTTGTTGCCGTTCAGTCATGTTATTTGCTTATCTGGACGTTTTCTTGCCTGAGCAAGAAATTTAATGTCATTGGTCAATCATAAAATTTTAGTTGAATACCCCTATACTATAGCTTGTCCCTAGAGAGATATACCATTCATGTTTTGTAAAGAAAGCTTGATGTTAATGCTGTGAAATGCTGAAAGCTAAAAGCTCACTGGCCAGTGGTTTTTAAAATAAAAATTCATGAAATTTGAATAGTAGGTCCTTCCAGGGACCATTTAGTATTCTATGCACGCTTGGCCACTGGGGGACACTAAACATGTTTTTGAAATGGAAAACAAAGTTAAAATTTTAAATCAAAATTTATAAAGTTAATTGTTTCAAAGAAAATTCTTTTTTTTTTTTTCAACCACATGACTGCAGCGTTTTATCCCTGTAATGTGTTTTCATTATTTAGAGAGTATTGATTGGAATATTGGTGGAATTCTGGGAGATGTTCTGTAACAGCAGTAACTCATCATGGGGCAACTCGCCATACTGTGACAGCTGTGCTCCATGTGTGAGACCGCGTCTGGCATATGTTTTAACATTGAGAATAAACCCTGGACAGTTTGTAACTCGGTTCTCCGGTCTTTAGTGTAAACACTGGGATCACATAAAGTGCCCAAAGACTGGACAGTCTCTCTGCTGTCTCTACCAAGTAGTTCTCACGATGTGGATGGCAAGTGAAAACCGTGGAGAATAATAAGTAATGTTTTATTTGACACTGTTATTCACATGTACCTTTTACAGCCATTTTGTCTGTTGTTTGAGTCTCGTAAGTGCACATTTAGGAAGATCAAGCCTGCTTCTAATGAACATTTGCCTTACGGATGTTTTCCTTTCTCTGCTCAGGTCATCCCACCTTGCTCTCTCAGCCCACCCAGGTTCTGCAGCTGCAGCCTCCGCAGGTTGTTCCCGCAGGTACCCGGGTGCTCACCATGTCCAGCCTGGCACAGGACAGGCCCACAAACCCCGCCACCCCTGTCCCCCCTCTACCTGTCGTAGGCATCCCGCTTCAGAACCCTCCATCAGATGAGGATGTAAGTCTTTAAAAACTAGCCATGCTTCTAAAGCTTGGTTTAGGCTTTGGTTTTGAGTTTACACCGTAGATTATTCAAACCACCAAATGTTCTTCACCCTCACAATGCTAACACTGCACAAAAAGAACTTGATCACACACATTCTTTGTATAGAAATGTGCATATGGTTTTTCACGGTTGAAAAATGAGACCCCTGATCTAGATTTAAAAATTGTACCTACTTCAGTTGGAATCTGTCTGGTTCCTGCTTAGCTGTGGTAGAAGTATTGAAGTACTCTCCTGTAATATGCATGACCTGTTTGCATAGGCTCTTACATTTTATGATGTAATGACACTTGTAGTGAGTGCTCATTTTTACAGTATACAGCTTTATTTAAAAGACCACTTTGACCATGTTGATTGATTTACTCATATTTTCCCTAAACTTTTTAATCATAAATCAGGTTTTGTAAAGCCAACCATTACATGTGTGCTTGCAGCTACTCTCAGTGATGCGTTTATAGGCTGAGCCTCATAGAAAAACTGGGTGGAGTAATGATCCTGTTCATCTGGGCTGGGTGACATTGCAAGAAAAAAAAAAAGGTCAACACCTTGAACTCTTTGTCATGTTTCTCAAACTATTCCTGAAAATTTTGCGAACGTGGCAGGGCGCATTTATCCTGCCGAAAGAAGCCACTGCCATTAGGGAATACCGGGGTGTACTTGGTCTACAACAATGTTTAGGTAGGTGGTACGTGTCAAAGTAACATCCACATGAATGCCAGGACCCAAGGTTTCCCAGCAGAACATTGTCCAGAGCATCACACTGCCTCCGCCAGCTTGCCTTCTTCCCATAGTGCATCCTGGTGCCATCTCTTCCCCAGGTAAGTGACGCACATGCACCCAGTCGTCCACATGGCGTAAAAGAAAACATGATTCCTCAGGCCAGGTCACCTTCTTCCATTACTCCATGGTCCAATTCTGATGCTCACGTGCCAATTGTAATTGCTTTCGGCAGTGGACAGGGTCAGCATGGACACTCTGACCGGTCTGCAGCTACACAGCCCCACACACAGCAAGCTGCGAAGCACTGTGTGTTCTGACACCTTTCTATCAGAGCCAGCATTAACTTTTTCAGCAGTTTGTGCTATAGTTGCATCAGAGAGCCTTGGGCACCCGTGACCCTGTCACCGGTTCACTGGTTGTCCTTCCATGGACCACTTTTGGTAGGTACTAACCACTGCATACCAGCTGCCGTTGTATCAAGATAATCAGTGTTATTCATTTCACCTGTCAGAGGTTTTAATATTATTGCTGATTGGTGTATACTACCACATATTTCCTACAGTGTTCCATCCCTAAATCTGTCGCACAATATTTGATCAATTCTCGCATTTGGCTATGATGTATGAATGCTCATACTTTCCTTACAGTCTGCTGTGAGCAGTGATGGCTGGTCATGATGTTGAATGGGACAGCTATCTTATCTAGTTATTATAGAACAGGGTCTAACCATAGGCATAAAACTATTACACATGCACACAAGAACACACTCACTGAAAGCTATATAAATGTTAATCATATGAGCATTGATTTACTGTTCCACTCCGTACGGTAGATAAATAAATAACTGATACCAGTGTCACTATACAGTATTTAATGTAGAAGATGCACTTACGGTACAGTTTTCTCCCTTGGATAACAGTAATGGAACACTGTAATTAGAAACTATTTCCTGAGCTTGGTCCAAGTTGTTGCAAGTTTGTCAGGGGAATTGTAAGCAGCCAGAGCAACTCTGAGAACTCCTAGACCTTTAAACTTAGTAGATTTGGTATGTTCTGGTGAGAGCCAAGGGCGTTACCTTGACATCTACAGTTAAATCTTAAAAATATTTTTTTTTGAAGGTGTAAAAATATAGCTTTATTGTCAGGAACTCAAAAGCTAAAAGGTAGGAGATTATACAGTCCCCTTCGAAAGTATTGGAACAGCAAGGCCAATTCATTTGTTTTCATTATATACTGACAAATTTGAGTTTGAACTCAAAAGATGAATATGAGACCATAGATCGGAATATCATCTAGATGTGTTAATGGGGACCAGGAACATTATGAGGACCAGCGCCAGCCCGCCTGTTTGGCCATATAGGCAGAAATGATTATAAAAACATGAACCCACTTTCTAGCTATTTTAGGTACATGATGTGCTCATTATATGCATCAGAAGCACATAATGAGTGCATAATGTACTGAATGAATAAATAAATATGTCATATAACTGAATTGTGCTCAAGCTCGCGAGACACTGACATTTGGGTTGGTACAGTGACGGTTCGTGAACGTCCTTGTCACCTCATGTCAACTAACTGCTGCTAAAGTTCAAAGTTGAGGTACTGTATGTTACTTATTCGGTTGGTCCTCTCCGAATGCTTTTTGTTTGCATAGGTCATTAGAAATACACTTTTTTGTGGGTTTTTTTTTTTTTTTTTTAAATAAAGCTTGTTGACTGTGGACCACCACTCAACATTTTGGAGGAACCTTTTTCTTTATCTCCAAATAATTAAGTCATTAGCTAATGCTCAGCTGGATCATATAGAAATATCTGTCATCAGTTATGTCCCTTGGTGCAAACGGACCTATTCATCTGTATATCCATATTCTGTTTCGTGTGGCGAGTGAGAGTATGAGAAGAGATTTTGGGCCATGGCTTGGGCTGTTGGGATACCAAAGGGAAAACAATGCAGCTAAACAAAAGTAGAAATCCTGTAGGCCTTCAAATGAACATATTTTATATCTGGGTCGGTAGCCAGCGTTGAATCATTATCCCGTTTCGGGGTGTGTGTGCGTGTGTGTGAGTGAAGTATCAAAGTGATCAAAGATTTGATGGTACTACATTGCTTCAGGTCCCTACACACCAATAATAATAATACATCATCTTTTGTATTGTCACTGAAAGCACTCTGTGTGGAATGTAATGCATAGCGTGCTTTACATTTACAGTGCCTTGCAAAAGTATTCATACCCACTGAACTTTTCCACATTTTGTCATGTTACAACCACAAACAAAAATGTATTTTATTGGGATTTTATGTGATAGACCAGCACAAAGTGGCACATAATTGTGAAGTGGAAGGAAAATGATAAATGGTGTCCACAATTTTTTACCAATTAATATCTGAAAAGTGTGACGTGTATTTGTATTCAGCCCCTTTTACTCCGATACCCCTAACTAAAATCCAGTGGAACCAATTGCCTTCAGAAGTCACCTATTTAGTAAACAGAGTCAACCTGTGTGTAATTTAAATCTCAGTGTAAATACAGCTGTTCTGTGAAACCTTCAGAGGTTTGTTAGAGAACATTAGTGAACAAACCGCATCATGAAGACCAAGGAACACACCAGACAGGTCAGGGATAAAGTTGTGAAGAAGTTTAAAGTAGGGTTAGGTTGTAAAACAATATCCCAAGCCTTGAACATTTCACGGAGCACTGTACAAACCATCATCCAAAAATGGAAAGAGTATGGGACAACTGCAAACCTACCAAGACATGGCCATCCACCTAAACTGACAGGCCGGGCAAGGAGAGCATTAATCAGAGAAGCAGACAAGAGGCACATGGTAACTCTGGAGGAGCTGCAGAGATCCACAGCTCAGGTGGGAGAATCTGTCCACAGGACAACTA
>CM074992.1:528724-541991 GCA_037576825.1 Pangasius krempfi | reverse complement strand
TTTTCCTTGCCACCGTCGCCTCGGCTTGCTCATCAGACACACACTCTCACACTTCATCTTACTTTTTTTTTGTTTGTTTAAAGCTGCTTTGAGACAATGACATTGTAAAAAAGCGCTATACAAATAAACTGAATTGAATTGAATTGAATTATTACTGCCTATTATTAATACTAAGATTAATGTGCAATAATACTGTAACTAACTACTGTAATTACCGTTACCACACTGGACTTCATACTCATACTCAACATTTGTCATTCCATTGCACTTCAATTAATTTCACACCTGATCTAAACTATCATCTTCACTGGTACAGTTCTACATCATTATTTGTATGTTTACTTATTCATTTTTAATTTATTGATTTACTTTTCTTTCTTTCTTAAGAGCAACTGTAACATGGCAAAGCAATTTCCCCCTGGGATTAATAAAGTTCTTTGAATCTTGAATCTTGAATTTGGTGATGTCCATGGGTTCCAGACTTCAGGCAGTCAAAAGATGCAAAGGATTTGCATCCAAGTATTAAAATAATCCTTATATTTATAATTATGTTAGTTTGTCCAATTACTTGAGCCTGAGGAAATGGAGGGATTCCAAAAAAAAATGGATGTAATTCCTAAACGGTTAATGCAGTACCATTTAAGGAAAAAAAAACATTTTAGGAAAAAAAAAAAAATTAAATAAATAAAAAACTTACAATAACCTGATTGCATAAGTATGCACACCCCTAATCTAATACATTGCTGAAGCACCTTTTGATTGTATTACACCACTCAATATTTTTGGTTAAGAGACTATCAGCATGGCACATCTTGACTTGGCAATATTTTCTCACTCTTTCCTGCAAAAACATTCGAGATCCATCAAATTGTAAAGGCATCTCCTGTGCACAGCCTACTTCAGGTCACCCCACAGAGTTTTAGCTGAATTCAGGTCTGGGCTCTGGCCATTTAGAAACATTGATCTTCTTCGGGTTAAGTCTTTCCTTTGTTGAATTAGATGTATGCTTTGTGTCATTGTCGTGCTAAAAGGGGAAATTCCTTTTGATCTTCAGCTTATTAGCAGACACCTGTAGGTTTTGCACTAAAATCGACTGGTATTTGTAGCTATTCATGATTCCTTCCACCTTGATAAAAGCCCCAGTTCTGGTTGAAGAAAAGCAGCCCTAAAGCATGGTGCTGCCATCACCATGCTTCACCATGGCTATGGTCAGTCAATAATCTGGCAGCAGCACAATACATAAAATCATGCAGATACAGGTCAAGAGTGTCAGTTAATGTTCAGAAAAATTGTGATCTCAGTGACTTTAACCATGGCATGGTTGTTGGTACCAGATGGGCTGGTTTGTTTTTCGGAAACCGATTTTCACAGAATCCTGGGATTTTCACACACAACAGTCTCTGAGTCTCAGAGTTTGCACAGAATGGTGTGAAAGACAAAAAACATCCTGTTTGCAGAGGATCTGCAAGCTGAAACACCTTGTTGAGAGATCAGAGGAGAATGACCAGACTGGTCTGAGCTGACAGGAACTCTACAGTAACTCAAATGAGCACTCTTTACAACCGTGGAGAGCAGAAAAGCATCTCAGAACACACAACACATCAAATCTTGAGATGGATGAGCTGCAACGGCAGAAGACTACATCAAGGTTCCATTCCTATCAGCCAAGAACAAGAATCTGAGGCTATCATGGTCACAGACTCACTGAATCCGGACAGGCGACAGGAGTGGAACCCAGTGTGGTCTTCTGCTGTTGTTCTCATCAACGTCTAGCACCTTGTGAAGGGCTTCCTGATTACCAGCTAAGTTAAATCAGGTGTGCTGTTCAAATAATATACTATATAGTGTAACTATTTCATGTGGCGGCATATTATTGCCTGACCTGCTGGAAGTTCGGTCTGGTGTAGCAGGGTTTACTGACAGGGTGCTACAGGCTCCAAGGGCAGTAGCAGCAGGCACTATGGAGCTCGGGCTCTCCTCACTGGGCTCAGGGATGCTAGCAATGCCTGTGGATGCGCTACCAACTGATGTGTTCCTCTTATGGGTGAACTCTGTTAGACTGGAGGAGCGAGAGTGACCCGTGCTGTAGCCTGGAAAGAGAAAGGACACACAGATGCGCGCACACACACACACACACACACACATACACACATACACACCTTTATAAACCTTCATATTCTCAAACGTTGTTCGCCAAAACGTGAGACATACCTGTAAAATTCACCTGAACACCAAGCACAGTTAAAACAGGTCGGGTGAGCAATGAACAGAAATACTCTTTAATGATATGATTGACCATATACATTTAATTTCAATCCAGTTTTCATCTGTTCTGTTTTATGAAACAAACATCCAAGTTCTGAATTCTCAGTTTTATCTAATTTTCCCATTTTAACACTTGGGAAATAAGAAAAACAATCTAAAAAAAGCAGCTTTTTTAATACATGAGAATTTGAACAGCAAAGGTGCAGAAAAAACAGCTAAAAGATGTCAGAAAAATGGAATGGCCTTACGGATGCCATAATTAAAATAAGTAACACCAATATGTCTGCTGATCTGTCTCAAATCGGTGTAGAGAAATACTTGACCATGAGCATCTGCATGTTTGCCAAGACCTTTGGCAAAGGAAGGAAAGGACAAGTGGATGACAACCTGCTAGAAGTGGCAGGGTCGATTAAGGCAAGTAGACAAGTAGCCAGGTCAATAAATGCAATGTATACAGTAGTACCAAAAAAAAAAAAAAAAACTTTTAAAATGTAGTTAGTTATTTATTTATTTTTTAGCGCAGGATGAGAAAACTTTTTCAGATAGTGGGTATAGAAAATAATCACATTTTGTTGCTTTGCAGCCTGAAATGAAGACAGACACAATTTTTGTTTTATCCAGCTGTATTTACTCAGTGCAACTTATAACATCCAAGTAAAAGATATAACAGCAACAGGTCAGAAAAAAACAAAACAAAAAACAGAATCACTGAGTTGGATAAAGGATCACCCCCCTCCTACAGTGACTTGTAAACTCAGTCAGGTGTAGCTAATCACCGTCTCAATGGCACACCAAGCCATTTGACTACCAGGTGGAACTATGATCAACTGTGGTCATTTTGATTAGCTCTGCATAAAAGAGCTATTCCTGGAGCATTTCAGTCCTTGGTAGTGCAACTGAAGTAAACAATCAACTATGAGGGGCAAGGTACTGTCAAAAGATCTCCGGGATAGACGGGCACAAGTCAGGAGATGGATACAAAAAAATTTCAAAGGTTTTATATTGATAAACACAGTGAAGTCTATTATTAAGTGGAAGGTGTTTGGTACAACTGAAACCCTCCCTGGATCAGGACTTCGCTCCAAACTGGATGGAAGAGCAAGGAGGAAACTGGTCAGATAGGCTACCAAGAGGCCTACAGCAACTTTGAAGCAGTTGCAGGAATTTATGACAAAGAGTGCATGTGACAACAATATCACAAATTCTCCACAAATGAGGCTTGTATGGGAGGGTTGCAAGAAAAAAGCCACTCCTCAAGAAGGGCCACATGCAGTAATGACTGAGCTTTGCCAAAACACACCTTGAAGAATCTGAGACCACGTGGAAAAAGGTGTTATAGTCAGAAGAGATTAAAATCGAATTATTTGGCCTCAACACCAAACGATATGTCTGGCGGAAAGCCAACACAGCTCACCATCCAAATAACACCATTCCCACAGTAAAGCATGGAGGTGGTAATATCTTGTTGTGAGGGTGTTTCTCTGCAGCAGGGACTGGAGCACTTGTCAGGATAGAAGGAAAAATGGATGGGGCAAAATACCGTCAAGTTCTTGAGGAAAACCTGCTGCCCTCTGCCAGAAAGTTGTCAATGGGAAGAAGGTTCACCTTCCAACATGACAATGACCCAAAGCACACAGCAAAATTGACCACACAGTGGTTGAAGGAGAAAAAGGAGAATGTCCTTACATGGCCTAGTCAGAGCCCAGACTTAAACCCCATTAAAAATCTGTGGAATGACTAGAAGACTGCAGTCCACCAACAGTCACCATCAAATTTAACTGAACTTGAGCAGTTCTGCAAAGAAGAGTGGGCAAATATCACAAAGTCTAGATGTGCAAATTTGGTAGAGATGTATCCCAACAGACTAAAGGCTGTAATTAAAGCAAAAAGGTGGTTCAACAAAATACTGACACAAGGGGGTGATCCTTTATCCAACTCAGTGATTCTGTTTTTTTATTTATTTTTTTTATTTTTTTCTGACCTGTTGCTGTTATATCTTTCACTTGGATGTTATAATTTGCACTGAGTAAATACAGGTGGATAAAACAAAAATTGTGTCCGTCTTCATTTCAGGGTGCAAAGCAACAAAATGTGCTTATTTTCAAGGGGGGTGATTCTTTTCTATACCCACTGTATCTCTCATCTTATACTGCCTTTTTATAAGCCTTTCCCCTGTCCAGTCAAGCCTTTTGATAACCTACAGCCATAGCCTTCTCCTATCAGGCTGAAAAACACCTACTGATATTTTGTAAAAATTTCAGTCCCTCAACAGGCAGCTTGAACAACCAGAAACGCAACACCCTTACATTTAATTTGATTAAAACATCAAAAACTCAGTCAATTAACAAAATATTCCACTTCCTCTACAAATTGTGCACACAATTTTAAACATCATCTCTGAAAGGGTCTATAGAATTATGAAAGTTATGAGTATACTTTGTTCTGTATAACGAACATTTTGTTCTCGGTATAAGATGAGAGGTACACTATATGGCCAAAAGTTAGTTGAGACCTGACCACCACACCCATAAGAGATTCTTCCCCAAACTGTTGGAATTTAAAATAAATATAAAATATATAAATATAAATATTAAAGCAATGATATTATGTACTTTTAAATTTACCACATGTAAGAGATTGTCATCTACCTGTCCTTTCCTTCTCAAGTTTTAGTCTTGGCAAGCTGCAGGCTCTTATGACGATCATTTCTGTATGTTATGAGCCCAACTAGCAGGCATATTGGTGTGTCATTTCATCATCAAACATTTTAACTATGGCATCCCTATATGGCTCCAATGGTGCCATTTTTCCAGCATCCTTCAGCTTTTTTCCCCTACATCATCCCTGTTCAAATCCTCATCTCCAGTTGATGAAAACAGGAAATGGAAATTGATATAAAGCTGAAAATGAGATAAATTCAGGATTTGGATGCTTGTTTTAAATGAAACAACCCATGTTTATTTTGTGGATATAAAATGGAGAAAAAAACTAACCTTTTCCGGTTTTTTTTTTTTTTTTTTTTTTTTTTTGTGTTTTGCTTGAGTCAATGTGCTAATTATTGACACCCTTCAAGGGAATGGCCAAAAAATATAGTATGTAATAAATGTTATAGTCTGTAATCCACTCAAACAACTTGCATTGTCTCTCAAAAAATGTGGCAATATTATTGCCACCCAAAGAGAATATCTAAATGTATCAGTCTCTAGAAACTCTAGTGTTCCTTTGAACATTTCTTATTTCTCTGGGGTATAAATATGAGATCACATACATGTAAAATCCATCACGGTGAGGAAAAACTTTCAACACAAAAGAGGTTGTTGGATGTTGCCTTGCCCAAGTCAGATAATGGTGAAAACACAATTTTGCATACCCGCATTTTTTATTATTATTATTATTTCTTTTTTTTTGGAAATGAATCATTGGAGCTTCCCCTATCACACTGTATATCATTTTTCTGCACAGACTGTACTTTTACATACTTTTGCAATAAAATAGTCTTGACTCTTCTAGGGATAAAAAAGCTGTTTTCTGTCCAAAAGGAAAAAAGAGCGAACTTTTTTTAAAAATTGAAAACAAAGTCGAAATAGTAGCAAGAGATTTTTTTTTAAACATAATGCTGGATTTCAACTGTCCTGTGAACAATCAGCAACTGATAGGACATCCCTGACCAGAGGACGAACCCTCTCAGCCAAGAGGAACCTCTGTCAAACTTATTGATCTAGGCCGTTGGCCAAGACCAGATGGCTCACCCAACATGATGGTAAAACTGATAACTACAGAAAAGGGGGGGGGACTCACCCAAGGACACAAAGTTCACCACCCTTCACACATTCCACAGAACTCCAGCTTTAACAGACTACATAAGGCTACTTTATATCTCCTGTTAGGACAATGCATTTTAAGATGATGCACCATAGTTTGAAAAATTGTTGCCTCATTCCGTTGTCATTCCGTATATGTATCATGCTTATAGCCACCAGGTCATGATGCTTTTGATCATTTTGATCATGTAACAGGTATTCTAGTGTTAATGCATGTATCAGTAACAGCAGCTATGTCGTGTTTGTTATGTATGTGATCGCTACTGAATTTCCTAAGGGTAGGTATAACGTAAAGTTGAGTACAATGTTACCAAATTCCTGACCAAAGTTCTAACTTAACCTTGCAAAGCACATAACTCAGAGACCAGAATGTTAATTAGTGTCAGAGGAGGAGAATACAGTTTACACCCTGCCCCAAGATCCTACTGCTTGGAGCAAACACTTTGGGGTCAGCCCAACTGGAACCCCCTGACACAAAGGAAACTGGGAGTCTCATCCAACACATCTTTGAGAGTCTCATCCAACACATCTTTGAGAGTCTCATCCAACACATCTTTGCAAGAGTCCATCAACATCTTCAGGGAGTCTCTACCAACATCTTCAAGGAGTTCTCTTCAACTTACAGCTCAAGAGAGTCTTCATCCACATCTGAAGGAAGTCTCATCAACCAAGAGCTTTAGAAGTTTTTGCCCCTCGTCATCACGAGGAGATCGTGCTTGCGCCGAGACTCCGCATCCAGACTGGTTCCTGCAAAGCCACCAACTCTCGCCTTCGCACTGCTGTGAACCATTCATCAAAGTTTTGCAACCCGCCTACAACCCGCCGGGTTCGCGCCTCACTCTGTTTATCAGCCCCATTGGTGCGTGCGTGTGTGCATGTGTGCGTGTGTTTGTGTTAGATTCGTTTCTGAGTTTTAGAACAGTAATAAAGTCTCATCTGATTTTTAAAGGCCAGCGTCTTGTGTCACTGTGCTTACAATTTACTACATTATTCTGCATTCTACATTATAAGAAAGAGGTTGCTTTCAGGAAAGAGCTTGCTTCATTTCTGCTCTTTCACAGCTGATGCTAAAGTGCGAAATAGATCTAATCTAATCTGAAACATTCAAATAGAGAGAGAGTGCTGTCTCTCCCCAGTAAGCACCAGAGCAGGCTGTGTTATCGAATCAACTGTATAATCATGGACATCTGCTCTGGTCTCACCACCTGCTGTTCAAGTGCATGAAATTTCAGAACGGCATTAGTGATGACAGAAGCAGAGACATCATGAGGACAGACAAGACATACAAACACACAGGCCACATTTAGCAGGAAAGACTAATCTCACATTTACACACACAAAGATACATATTAACATATTAGTCCCATAGCATCTTCTAAGTGTAAATAAGGTTAGGAGGCAAGAGGGAGGATAAAAACCAACACACATTTAAATAGAGGTTCAAAATCATCGACTCAATTCCAGAAATCAGTCAGTAGAAAGAACAGAAACAGGACAGAGCACCTACCTGATACTTTAGACTGCTGACTAGCATAGCTGGAGGTTCGGGAATGACCACACACACCCAGCTCCTCCGGCAGAGAGCCACATTTGCCTGTGGTTTCTGTAGACAAAAAAGATTATTATTAGACAAAGAAATACTTGACACTATTGCAGTATTTACACACATCCATACTGTTGTTGTGACGCTAAATTCCTTTCAGTGACATTCCACCTGGCAGGTTTACTAGTGTTAAACAGAGGTAATGAGGGAGAAGGAATGACTATTCATTTTATTAGTGTAAAAAAAAATAATAATAAATAATAAAATAAAAAATATATATAATAAATAAATAAAAAACAACAACAGAAAAGCCTCTTCCTCCAAACACATTCACATCTCTAAATGCAAGCATGAGGTGCCTCTCTTTCTCTTAACTCTTACTTTTTTTAAAAATTGCTTAACTTAATATTTATAATACATTATTATACATTCTACATTCTACAGTATTCTGCACTTTTAGGCAATTTTCAGGGAAGAAGTTGCTTTATTTACAGCTGGCTGATGCTAAAGTGAGAAATGGATCCAATCTAATCTGAAACAATCAAATAGAGAGAGAGTGCTCTCTCTCCCCAGTAAGCACCAGAGCAGGCTGTGTTATCAAATCAACAGGACAGTCTACATTAGGCTGATCTATAATGTGAGTAGTCACTTGTGGGAGAAGAGCCTAATCACTGGAGCAAACACATTAACACATGCCCCCTTATATTTCTTGTTAATCACAGTCAGAACATTAATTGAATATGTATTTTTCACTGTCTTAAAGACATTTTAGAAAGACTTATGAAATTTGTAACTAAGAAAAATTTAAATAATTTTTAAATTTTTAAGTCACAATGTATCAAGAAAAAAAATATATATGAAAATGATTGTGCCAGAAATTGTGTTTATTTGGGGGGGGAATCGCAGGCAGTGGTCACATTAAGGTTATCGGAATTAACCTCTGTGTCTAGAAACTTACTGACTCACACCAATACTCGAGACTCCTTCCATAAATTTTAAATAAATATCTCCTTACAGAAAACCTCACCATATCAGCAATTAGATATTTTTCTTTTGTTAAACAACATATTTTAATTCCACTTATTATTATTAAGCTTAGATTAGCCTATATGAATGTGTGGTACAGAAACCATATTGTATGAGAACTAGCGCATTAATGTAAAGTTTTCATCTACTGTATGTTAAAGTTGCAAATATTGTAAGAGCTGCGCTGGTAAAGAAATTTAATCAACACTTTCGGATTTGAGAATTTAACAAAACTTTGCAAAATGCTTTCCTGTGTCTCTGCTGTGTAATTCCATGTGTGATATTTCATAGTATTATTGTCTTCATCGTTATTCTAAAATAACAGAAAATAGTACACATAAAAAAAACACAAGAGAATGCATGTCAAAATTTTTGACTGGTAGTGTATAAAGTTTGGGATTTATTTAGAATAAACAGTGTACAATACAGAAGAAGTTGACACTGCTACTTTAGTAGTCCTGTAGTATCTAAAATATCAGTAATGATGTTCTGCATGATTGCAGACATACTGCTGCTTTCAAAAATGCTGCACAAGTGGCTGCACTGATTAATTCAAAGCCCCCGCTTTACTCAGCTAGACTGTAGGCTGAATGTAGTGGAGGCATCTAAATGACTAAATACTGATAAGAAGTAAAGGGATCAAGTGTTGTTTTAGTGGTCACTTTCACTTCCTACAGCTTGTAGCTGATCTGTGCAGCACACATAACTGCTTTGGCTCACGTGTGTCCTATATGAAGCTCTATGGGAGCACAAAAAAAAAGGGACATATATGCCTTTTAACATCCTTACTAGAGCTGCCGAATGTGGCAGGCATTTGAAAACAAAACATTCTCTTCAGACAAAGCAAAGAGTAATCAATGGCAGTGTGCTCAGTACTAGACCCCTTTTGGAGATATAATGCCAAAACTCCAAACGCATAAAGTAGGTTTTGTAGTGCTAGGGGTCTAAGGAGTAAATATTAAGACACTATTTGCATTTCAAAACCATTTCCTAGTGAATCGCCCATCATCATATTCAGTCTCCTCTGAAAGTCTTGGAACGGCAGGGCCAATTCTTTTGCTTGTGCTATATACTGAAGACATTTGGTTTGAGATCAAAAGATGAACATGAGATAATGATCAGAATTTTAGCTTTCATTTCCTGATGTCTACGTCTACATGTGTTAACTTTAAAAGGGAAGGGTGTTGACTTAGAACATGGCACATTTGGTGGCAGACGACCCAATTTTTAGGTGAGCAAAAGTATTGGAACAGGTAGTCTTACAGTGAACTAAAGTAAATAACACTTTGTATTTGGTTGCATATCCCTTGCTTGCAATAACTGTATCAAGCTTTCTCTGTAAATTGGCAGACAGAATGTTTCTGTAGACATCTGATTTCATTCTGCTGCTACCATCATGAGTTCCATCATCAATAAAGATTAATGAGCCTGTTCCAGAAGCAGCCATGCAAGCCCAAGCCATGACACTGCATTTCTTTGCAAAGTCCAATCAGACCTTCTGATTCTTACCGCTGATGAGTGGTGTGCATCTTGTGGTGTGGCCTCTACATTTCTACTCTCGGAGTCTTCTTCGAAAGGTGGATTGTGATCCCTTCATCCCTGCCCTGTGGAGGACGTGGAGGTGGTGTACCTGACTGTTTTGGGGGTTTGTCATCAACAGCTGTTGTTTTCCTTGTGATCTTCCCTCTTTTCTCGGTTTCAAAATGCCTTGATTTTCTCCCATAGACAGCTCTCATGTCATTATGTTGATTTATCCTTTTAACAACAAAGGCAGCCTTTACAGCTGAAACCCAGGGCTCAAACCAAGAACAGACATTCAGAACTATTCATAGTTTAAACAATCAATCTAACAAGAAACTCCTGTCAGTCACATGTTCCAATATTTTTGATCACTTGAAAAATGAGCGGGTTCAAACAAAAGGTGCCATGTTCTAAGCTGTTTAACACATCTAGATGTAAATATCAAGTAATGAAAGCTGAAATTCTGATCTATCGTCTCATGTTCATCTTTTGATCTCAAACCTAAATGTCTTCAGTGTATAACAAAAAAAAAAAAAAAAAAAAAAAAGAATTGGCCTTCCAATACATTCAGAGGGGAATGTACATCAAGTATGAGCTTAGCTCAGAAAGCGTTATTAGCAATCAAAGCATCCTCTCTAAACACAAGAACGTTTCTATTAATTGATACTATAGCATCCCAACTGAGTTGAAATAAGCTCAACTGTATTTCCAAAAAAAATAACAAAAATGAACACACCAGACTACACCAGATACACCAGACTGAATATACAGTGGGTTCAAAAAGTATTCAGAGCCCTTCAGTTTTTGAACATTTTATTGTGTTATAGATTTAAAATGGCACTGACTTACCATTCTAGTGGGAAGGGTGAGCATACATTTCTTGACACAGGTTTTCAAAGTCAGGTCATTCTGAAGTGTGTTTGAAAGGGCTACATCTCATTTAAGACGTTACTTTCAGCTCCAACTGATACATGGATTTAATCCAGCTTCACAGAGATTGGAACTTCCAGGAAATATCTAGGAAATATCTCTGTACTCTTTTTCTGCAGTGTAACAAAACTCAGTGTACCAAAATTTCATATTAATTAAATGTTAAATAAATTAAAAGCATATTTTAGTGTTTGTTTTCTTGTCTTCTATTGTTCCACTGAGGCAGATGGACAGAAATTCATCCATTATTATTGCTAAACCACTTTGCTGGTGCAGCGTGTCAGGATAATCTGCAAACCCTTGTTTGTTTGAATCCCAGTAACATTTAAAAAGAGAAGCACCCAAATCAATCAGTGTGTCAGCATTCAGTACCTGGGCAGTATAACTCTGGATATAGTGCATCATCTCTCATTTGCACTCTTTTGACCTGACCTTCAGGATCTGACACACAATAGAGGAAAATGTTCTGGAACTAGTCTTCAGTCAAACTTGCTCAGCTGTAGACATCAAATGTTACCCAACTCCACTTTTCAGATCACCACTTTGTATCCTTCACACTCGCTCTCCCTGCCCTGCTCACCAACTATTCATACCTCTCCCCTACTTGCGGCATTCTCTCATATTCCTCCCTAGATTCCAGTATCCTAACACCCCTTCTACATCCTCACACCTTTTCCTCTCTACTACTTCAATCAACCACTAATACTTCCGTCTCTTTACTTTAGTCATCCATTGACCTCCTCTTCTAGGACCTAGAATGTCTTCCTGCCCTGCTCCTTGGCTGTTAGATGTGCTTTGCAGCAATTGGACTGCAATGTGTGACTGCTGCTAAGACATCGCTCTACAAGGGAAAGCTGGAAGCATCTGATGCTGCATCATCTCCTTAACACTTTCTTCATTTCTCAACACTCTTCCCCCTCCTTGACTGCTGATAAATTTGCCACCTTCTTTGATGAGAAGATTAGCAAAATAGCTCTCTTATAACCCTATTTCTACACAACAGAATTAACAGAGCATTAATTGCCCTCTGCCTTATACAGGAGCTCACAGATGCCTACGACTGGCCAGTGTCACTCTGATCAACAGGGAAGGGAGAATAATGAGAATAATGCTATTCTCCCACCAGGACAGCACGGCCAATTTACCGCTCTTAAACTCCCTGAATGACTGTGGCATTGTCGGGATTTGAACAACAGGGTAAATGCTCTTCTGCTGTGCCAGTCAGAAGTCTTACACATTTATCTTTAACCACAATCAGAAGAGTTGACATACCCGAGAGCCCCAGGAAGGGTTTTTGGGTGTCTCCACCTCTTCGCTCTTCCAGCAGACTCTCTCCATTCCCCTGGATCCCGATCACTGTGGCAGTGGATGGAGGTCTTGTATGGAGATAGATGACATGTTAAAAATCTACAAATCCAATAGTCAAATGCACATACACTATATACATACATATAAACAAAAGCCCACTATGCCCTCCCAAAAAAAAAAAACCCACCCTTTTTGCTCTCTACCACATCACATCACATCGCTTCTGTACCCTTGACAGGTTGACTATGAATTGATGCATATTCAGAACAGCTATTTTATGATATTATAACAGAGACAGAGAGACAGAATGTAGATGAAAAAACACATAAAAAAGGGCTCTTGTCCCACGTGCTACCTTATTAGACATTCCACTAACATAATAATTTATGTTATTTAACCAATCAATTTTATGCTATTTAATTATTATTTGAATTATTATTATTAATTAATGCCATGACTAAACCTAAAACTAAAACCATCCTTAAAATCAGTAACCAGAAGAAAACATTTTGTCTTTTATTTATATTTTATTTATTTATTTATTTATTTATTTTAATAAAAGTGTTTTTAAAGCAGTTTTCCCTGTGGGGACGAGTCAAATGTCCCCACATGATCAGATATGTCAGATATTCCTACCCTTGCGGCGTAAAAAGATGTAAAAATTACCACATAGCAACACATACACTACATGCCCAAAAGTATATGGACACCTGGCCATCACACCCATATTGGCCCATTCCAAAACCAAGGCCATTAACACAAAGTTGATCCCCCCCCTTTACTGTTACAATAAGCTCCACTCTTCTGGGAAGCTTTCCACTAGATGTTGGAGCGTGGCTGTGGGGATTTGTGT
>CM074992.1:514103-528624 GCA_037576825.1 Pangasius krempfi | reverse complement strand
GTGCAGGACACTCCAGTTCTTCCACTCCAACCTTCACACACCATGTCTTCATGGAGCTCGCTTTGTGCACAGGGGCAATGTCATGCTGGAACAGGTTTGGGCCTCTTAGTTCCAGTGAAGGGAAACTGTAATGCTACAGCATACAGAGACATTTTATACAATTGTGTGCTTCCAGCTTTGTGGCAACAGTTTGGGGAGGAAACACATATGACTGTGATGGTCAGGTGTAAACATGCTTTTGACCATATAGTGCACACACACACACACACACACACACACACACACACACACACACACACACACACACACACTTCTGTTTTCTTCCCTTAACATTACACCTATGTGTGCTAAATATTAATATGCTTATAACTATGCTATGCTTTTTTTTTTGTTTTACAAATTAATATTAGAAATATCAAAGACAGGTTTTATGTGCTAATATTTTGAAATGTTACTGGGACACACATTCAGACAAGCCACATTTAAATGAATACATGCTATTTAAGTCTTTATCACTATCCTGACACTCAAATGAACAAATTTCCCCAAGAATCTACCTCTGCTAAACTAGTGCTGCATCTCAAATCGCATACTTATGTACTATTCTAGATCATTACTGAGTACAAACACTAACCGGTTTTTCCACTACAGTTAGTTTTTGAATTTTAAAAACCCCTCATGTTACCTTCAAACCTACAGAAAGCTCTGTTTTGCATACCAGTCTTCTGGATTTTCTAGATTATTAAATACTTTTGAATGTAAGGTCAGAGTTTTAGGTTTGAGATGCAGCCCATAACAACAATCATGATAACTGCGGAAAGTTTTTAGAAAAGACAGAGCCGGTCAGTGCGTCTAAAGGTGCTGTGCATAAAATTGCTATAAACCTTTTACAGTACAAATTGGAAATCTGAAGGACATGGCTGTTTCAGCTCTGATGTGCCATCTAGTGGATGTCGCTTTTAAATCTTCCAGATGTACAATAATTCAACTCGTGTTACCGCTGCTTCTGTACGCACAAACAAAATCATCCTCCAAGTATAAACTGGCTGCTCTGGTTCACGTTGGGTCATATCACACCACTCGAGCTTATAACACAACACTTCCCACTAGTGTGGCAAGTCATTTCTAATAATAGTAATACAGTGCAACCTCTCAGAGATTATAAACCCAAATGTAAATTCTGGGACAACATATCCAACACAGGAATTTTAAAGATATATGAAAATAGCTACATAAAACAGACTTCTGACTTTTAGACATAAATCTATTTCTCTGCCTGCTCCTGCAATGCAATCATTTCAGTTCATTTCAGAAGCTTTGAGACATCATTTGAACACCCAAATTAAGAACTGTGCTGTATGAAATCATTCCCTCACTCACTATTTATAGTCTGTTCTATATAGAGCCCTGTATATGGGGCAGCAGTAACGGAGACACTGAACTGAATTCAGGCAACACTTCCAAATGAGTGCTCCGGAAACACATCATCATCATCATCATTGCTCCATTACATAAATCTGAACGTTACAAATGACCTAGAAACTGAATCTGTATTAAATATACCCCCAGCAAGTATCTCCTGGCTTTAGTGATTGTTAAACAAAAGTTCCAATTCTAGCAATAGTTCATTAAATTTAAAGCATTACACTTGGGCTGTCAGTCAGTCTGTATGTTGCATGGCAACATGCACCACTCTATCCAGCAGTGGCTTCTTTGGAAAAAATTTTCTTTGACATGGCAGTGGTCTTGTCATGGTACCAACGAACACAAAGAAAGTAAGTGCTGAGTAACTGACAACAGACTAATTGTAGAGCTCCTATTTTAAGCAAGTCCTGGGTTTGCGTGGTGTAGCCATCTCTCTGGAAAGCTGCTTGGAGGAAACACTTCTTCCCCTACTCAAATTAATGATCTTATTAATTATTTAAAGTCATGCTCAGCTCACAAGAAATCCTCTCTGTCAGGACCTTTTTAGTAAGAATTCCAAATAAGAATAAATGAAAACACAATGTGCAGTCGGTGATTCCTTTTGTGTATATAAATAAAACTGTTCCAAAAATGCCATCTCAATTTCTTCTCACATCTTTCAAATCCTGATTCTTTTTGATTCTCATCCATACCTTGACAAAATTGCAACAGTGTAATGAAAGACCAATTTGACCTAAAACTCAAACAAACCAGGCCAAGGTTTGCAAAACACTCACGTTTTGAAACAGGGGTCTCCAGACATAAGATGAGTACAGATGATCACCTGAACAACAAAGGAGCACACAAAAATGATTTAGAGAAAAACTCTAAGCTTTTAGTGTTTTAAAATTTCCATAAGTTCCCTCTAAAAGTATTGGAATGGCAATACACCGAAGACATTTTGGTTTATGATCAAAGAACGAAGTAGACAATAGATCCGAATTTCACCTTTCATTTCCTGATATTTACATCTAGATTTGTTAAACAACTTAGATCATGGCACCTTTAGTGGCAGACCACCCAACCTTTACATGAGCAAAAGTACTGGAACAGATGGTCTCAAAGTAAATTCAAGTAAATAACACTACTTCTTTTGTGATGCTTTTCCAGACTTGTACTACAACTTCTTTCAGTTGTTGTTTGTTTTGAGGGGTTTCTCCCTTCAGTCTCCTCTACAGGAGGTGAAATGCTGCTCAATTGGGTTAAGCCCTGTGATTGACTTGGCCAATCTAAAAACTTAAAAAAAAATAATAATAATTAAAAAAATTTTCCCCTGATGAAGTCTTTTATTGTGTTGGCAGTGTGTTTTGGGTCATTGTCTAGCTGAATGATGAAGTTCCTCCCAATTAGATTGGATGCATTTCTCTGCAAATTGGCAGACAAAATGTTTCTGTAGACTTCTCAATTCATTCTGCTGCTATCATCATGAGTTACATCATCAGTAAAGATAAATTCTCCCATAGACAGCTCTCTGGTCTTCCTTTTGGTTTATCCTTTTTAACAACAAATGCAGTCTTCATAGGCGAAACCCAGGGCTCTAACCAATAGTAGACGTTCAGAGCTATTAATTGTTTAAACAAGCAATCTAACAGGGCACACTTGGGAAACATTAGTTCCAGGTGTTCCCACCATAGTTCCCAATATAGTTCCAATAATTTTGATCACAGGAAAAATTGGTGGGTTCAATGGTGCCACCAACATGCTTCACAATAGAAATGGTATTAGTAAGTGTGATGTGCAGTACCTGGTTTTGCCAGACATACTGCTTGGACTTCAGCCCAGAGTGTTACATTTTTGTCTCAACCAGAGAATATTTTTCCTCATGCTCTCAGAGTCTTTAAAGTCCCTACCACAAACAAGATGCTCAATCTTGGGATTCCTTAGCCAACCCTCTGAATACTTATCTAAATGAAATATTTTTAATTATTAATATACTTTCAAAAATATCTAAAAGCATGTTTTCACTTTGTCATTACAGCATAAAAATTATTGTATGAGCATTAATGGCAAAAAGTACATTTAATCCATCTGAAGTTAAATCTAAAACACAATAAAGTGTGCAAAAACTGAAGGGGTCTGAATACACTCCCAACCCAATGTACATAAAGAAACATCCCCAAATTGCCATACATGGTAAACAACTTCCCTTTTTGGTATTGCTTGTTTAAGAAGATGAAGCAATACTGTTGCACAAAATAGAGTAAATGTTTTATCTGGAAACCTGGAATGACATAAATTCCTCTTTATTGCTTGTCTTTTTTGCTGCTGTATTTGGAAATGTAATGTACTGCATCATGAGAGATATGTCTGCATGCCTTTATTGAACTTGGAAACAAAATATTAATAAATATACACATGAATAAATATTGATCTGCATGCTTTTGTGGCCTGTACCTTGAGAATGGAATTGTCCTGTCTGGTGTTCTTGGTGTCGTAGCCCTCTAGTAAACAGCGGCGTGTGGTGCTCCCAGAGCCTGCAAACTCAGCCAGGTTCAGATCAGCAAAACCCAGCTGAGATCACACAACAATGCAAGAGCTAGTTTAGGATTACTTTTTGAAATGCATATCCTTTAAGCAATTTCCCCCTGGGATTAATAAAGTTCTTTGAATCTCGAATCTTGAATCTAATCAATATGACTGTATAGATGTGGTGGAGCTTCTATGACATCATTTTTGTCCCTGCTATATTTGATAAATATAACAATGACATCATCTCTTTATTCTTTTAATATAAAAATACTTCAATACACATTGAATACACATTGAAGTAACTATATATGCTGTATGTACACTCAACAGCCACTTTAATAGGAATACCTGTATCCCTGCTCATTATAAAATCAGCTAATCTTGTTGCAGCAGCACAATGCATGCAGGTCAAAAGCTTCCGCAGAATGGGGGGAAGGATTTGATCTCAGTGACTTTGACCGTGGCATGGTTGTTGGTGCCAGACTACAATCTGCTGATGTCCTGGGATTGTCACACATAACAGTCTGTAGAGTTTACACATTGAGTTCACACTGAGTAAGCAAGAGTTCTGTAGGTGGAAATGCCTTGTTGATAAGAGACGTCAGAGGAAAATGGCCAGATTGGTTCAAGCTGCCAGGAAGGATATAGTAACTAAAATAATCACTGCATCTCAGCATGCACAAAACATCGAACCTTGAAGTGGATGGGCTACAACAGCAGAAGACCACAGTGACCACAGCATGGACACAGGCTCATCGAAACTGGACAGCTGAAGATTAGGGAGGACAAAATAATAATAATAAATTCACCTGGTCTTTTTCCAGTATTCAACTGTCCAGTCTGGGTGAGTCTGTGCCCATGAATGCCTCAGATTCTTGTTCTTGGCTGACAGGAGTGGAACCTGATGTGGTCTTCTGCTGTTGTAGCTCATCCACCTCAAGATATATTGTGTTGTGTGTTCTGAGATGCTTTTCTGCTCACCACGGTTGTAAAGAGTGCTTACTTGAGTTACTATAGACTTCCTGTCAGCTCAGACCAGTCTGCTCCTTCTCCTCTGATCTCTCTCATCAACAAGGTGTTTCCACCCACAGAACTGTTGCTCTCTCAATGTTTTTTTTTTTTTTTGCACCATTCTGTGTGAACTCTAGAGACTGTTGTGTGTGAAAATCCCAGGAGATCAGCAGTTTCTGAAATACTCAAACCAGCCCATCTGGTACCAACAACCATGCCATGGTTAAGGTCACAGAGATCACAATTTTCCCTCATTCTGATGTTTGATTTGAACAAGCTCTTGACCTGTATCTGCATGATTTTACTGCATTCTGCTGGTACCACATGATTGGCTGATTAGATATCTGCATGAATGTGCAGGTGTACAGGTGTTCCTACTAAAGTGGACAGTGAGTGTATATCCTATAGAAAACCTGTGGAATCACACAACAGATCCCCTCGAAATGATAGATCTGAAACATTTTGTATGAAAGAGTGGAAAAAAAATTGCTAGATGAAAATGTGCCAAGTTGGTAGACCCCTTCATTATAAACACTGAGTGCTGTATTACAGGCAAAAGGTGCATTAACAGTATTAGTTAAGTATTAGTTAAAGGATGTGCACATTTGTGCAGCCAGGTTATTGTAAGTTTTTTTGTAAATTTTCTTTTTTTCCCTAAAATGTTTCCATTTGTTTTTCCCTTGAATTTTGTTGGTTGCTATATAACATTAAAGGTGGAAAAAGATCTGACATGATTTAGCTAATTTAATAGAATAATAACAATAATAAGTAGAATAACACTTCAGACCATGCTGTTTTAAGAAAATAATCCATTTTGGGGTGGTAACTCTGTTTCACGCTATGCCGCATCGCAGCACCACGGCATTCTTTATTTATGTATAAGCGAACGGGCTGTTGTGTTATTCCTTACATGCAGTTGGGGTCATAAGTTTACATACACCTTGCAGAATCTTCAAAATGTTAATATTTAGAAAAAAATAAGAAGGATCATAAAAACTGCATTTTGTCTTTTATTTAGTTCTGCCCTGAATAAGCTATTTCACAAAACAGATGTTTACTATATAGTCCACAAGACACAATAATAATTGAATTTACACAAATGAACCAATTCATAAGTTTACATGCACTTGATTCTTAATACTGTGTTGTTACCTGGATGATCAACAACTGTTTTTATGTTTTGTGATAGTTGTTCATGAGGCCCTTGTTTGTCCTGAGCAGTTAAACTGCCCATTGTTCTTCAGAAAAATCCTTCAGGTCCTGCACAATATTTGCTTTTCCAGCATCGTCTGCATATTTGACCCCTTTCCAACAGCGTTATATAATGTTGAGATCCATCTTTTCACACTGAGGACAACTGAGGGACTCGAACACAACTATTACAAAAGGTGCAAACATTCACTGATGCTCAAGAAGGCAACACAATACATTAAGAGCCAGGGGGGTGTAAACTTTTGAACAGGATGATCAGTGTAAATTCCTGTCATATGTTTAAAGATCTTCTTTTTTTCCATTTAGTACTTCACTTCAGAAGCTACATAAGATATTATGTATTAATAGAGTTTACACCGATCATCTCCTACCCCCAGCCCACCCCCATTTACATATAAACATTTACATGTTTCTATGTAAACATCCGCTATGTGAAATATCTTAGTAAGGCCAAAACTAAATAAAAGACAAAATGCAATTTTTATAATCCCTAATTTTTTTTAAATTATTAACATTATGCACATTCTGCAAGGTGTATGTAAACATATGACCCCAACTGTATATTGTATGATGATTCTATGCCACCTAATCAACTGCACCCCCACGACCCACCACCTCCAGCATGAATGTTTTATTACAGTTGAAAATCATTTACCTTTGCGTAAGTCTTCCCACCTTTCAGTTCCTGTAAGGCAAGAAGTCGATTAACTCATCACCAGCATTTTAATATTTAACAACTTTTGGCTGTTAGTTTTGTTTGTGTAAGAGTGCAAGTGTACCTTTCTGACAGAAACACGACATATGCAAGGATCAAGAACTCCTGTTCCAGCACTGGCGCTCATTTTACATGGAAACGAGAACCTTGTTCTCCAGCGCACACAGTTTGCCTGGACCATTTCTCTAAAAAACATGCACACTGTTGTCAGACTTAGGTGGCTTCAGAGAAAAACAACATACACCTGGATTATGGCTCTCATAATATATACAGATACACACAGACTGAACCATATCCAATGACGGAACGACCACACACTTAGTGAGATGATACGAATTGTGGTACACAGTTCAGTAGCCTGTTGTGTTTTAATTTGGCCCTGTGGAGAGTTAAATGTGACTTCTCAATAAATGTAAATGACAGCCAATCTGACACAGTTCGATTATAGATTGGATTCAGTGCTCCCAACCTTGTCATTAAAAAGACAAACTAAGACACTTTATTAAAGTCTGGATTCAAAGGCCATACCAAAGGCAAGATCTCTAATTATTTCTCTCTGAAGATGTTCAGAGCTGGAGCAGTCAGAGAGAACCCCACAGAGGCTACAGCAGATGGACAGAGGATGAGTGGAGCATTGTGGGCTGAGTCTCACTTACTTGTATTGTGCACTGAGGAGTAGCTGAACAAGTGATGACGGGGTGATAAAACGTGACACTAAATAGCATGTTAATTTCAGCATGAAAATGTTAACTTAGGTGGTTTTATGATCCAACAAATCCATGAGGCAAGATGGCGGCACAGGAGCACAGAGCGGCCACTTCGGGTGGAAAAATATGTTGCTCACCCTCTACAGGGAGACAATAGAGCATACTGGCCAGTTGTCTCACTTTTTGGTGTGGGAACTGCACACTTTTAGACCACAAGACCCTACAGTGAGATAACCTACAGTGTGAGAACTTAGAAGTTCATCAGGGGCTCTCTACCCACCATCAACGCCTCTTACAACAACCACTGCATCTGTAAGGCCACCATCATTGTGGACAACCACTCCCACCCTTCTCATGGACACTTCACCTGTCACCTGGCAGAAGATCCAGAGCATCTGTGCAACCACCACCAGACTCCGATACAGCTTGTTCCCTGAGGCAGTCAGACTGCTGCCTCCCAGCACTCACCTGGACTAAATACCCCCCTCCCCAAAAAAAACAACAAAAAAAAACCATCACTGCACAGCTGCACTTTATAATGCTGTTATGGGATGCTTTTACTATTATGAGACTCTTTCTTTGCTGCTACCTTTCACCCAACATTGCTGCTACACTTTTCCTCATACAGGGCCCTATGATTTCCCCAATGCGGAGAACACGGACGGAATCAAGAACAAGGAGAATTCAAGCTCTGAGCATGTGTCACTCCAAATAACAATAAATTGAACAACAAAATCGTCAGATGCAAGAGCTGAGTTTGTGGCGGATTTTGGGGCGTTGTGTGTGGATATCAGAGTATAAAGCAAATCTGAGATGGTCAATTCTGAGGTGATTTCACATGAATTGACCCACTGGCCTTCACTCTTGAAATATTAAAACAGCTGTCATTTTCTGAACAAAACCACCTTAGTTTAACTGTCACAGGAGTGATAATGAAGAGTAAGGAGCATTCTTCTTTTTTTTCTTTTTTTTTAAACCATACCTTTATTGCAAAAATCTGGAAAAATAACAAGAAAATATCCATACAAAAAAGTTTACATACATTTTAACTGCCTTCCTTCCCTCCTTCAGCATCCAAGAATTCAATTACAAAGGCCAAAAAGTTGTTATACAGAGGTTGAGACTTACTTATATCTTCAAACATATAAGAACAATACATATCTATCAGTCAGTAGAGTGAGAGGTGTCTGATATCATTTAGAATACTACATTGTTATTTTCCAGAAAGTGTATAATAAGCTCCCAGATTTTATAATAGTCTTTTAGTTTGCACTTAATACTGCAAATCATTTTTCCAATGCAATACAATGTGACAGATCATTCAACAAGTGATCAATGGATGGTCTTACTGTGTTCTTCCAGTAAACTGCTACCAAACGTCTTACAAGATCTCAACAAATGTCAGTCATTTTGGTGTGAGAGCTAGACAATGATAAACTTACAAAAAATAAGCCCAAAGAACATATTTCAGGGCTCACTGGAATGGGTTTTGAAATAATTACATAAAATAGTGTTATTACTTCTTTGCTAGAATGTTTTGATCTCCTCACATTCCCAGATACAGTGAAAAAACATTCCTTTATGTTTTTTGGCATTTAAAACAGAGATCTGGCATGTTTAGTTTAAACTTATTTATCATTTCAGGGGAGACATAAGTATGCATTACCCAGTTGTATTGGATCATCTTAAATCTGGTGCTGACTGACATTACTTGGCTCTAACAAATATTTGACTCCATTCTAAATCTGAGAGGTTGTATTGCAAATCTTTACTCCAAGCTTCCATTTTTGATTCAGATGATTCATTAGAGCGGTTTATAAGTTTGCAGTAAAGTCGTGAAATTTGGTTTGTGCTAATTTTCAAGTTTTGTCAGTGAAGGTCTAATTAGTGAATGATTTTGCTTGGCATTGATATAACTACGAATTTGTAAATATTTGAAGTAGTATGTCATAGGGATACCAAATTTTTCATGAAGATCTTTAAAAGACATCAGTGTATCTTCCACGAACATGCCACCAATATCACGAATACTCTTTATTGCCCACTGTTTAAAGCCCAAGTCATTTTTCCCTGGTCTAAAAGTTCCTTGTTCCCCCAGATAGGGGAAAAGTGTGCGCTGAGCTTCATTCCATACTATTAAAGTGTTTTTAACAAAGGGATTTTTGGTAGTCTTTCAAATTCTTATAAAAGTCCGAGTAATATAAGTCCATGTCCATACCTTTGACAACTGCTGATTCTATTTCTACCCAGGGTAATTGAAGCTGGGGTATAAGCCTTGAATGCTTCCCACCTCGTAGTAGAAATCTCATCTTTATTCTCTTTAAAATAATTGACTATCTGTACTTAAAATTTTTATAAAATCCGGCTCACGTAGCCACTTTGGATGGAGAAGCCAAATTCGAGTTTCATTCATACAACTTAGTGTTTTGTAAATTAAGGAAACTGGAATGTGGTCCGACATGACAATAGAATCATATTGACATTTCGACACTCTTGGTTTAAAAAGGTCATTGGAAATTAAAAAGTAGTCAATATGAGGGTGACCTCCTCCAGGGGTTTCATAAATTAAGTTCTTTCTATAATCCCATAATTTTTTCCTAGAGTATATGCATGCTGTATCTAAGCCTGTCGAATGGTCAAGGCTAGGAGAGATTGTGCAATTAAAATCTCCAGCTAGTGGTAATTTACCCAAAAACTTGGACAGTCCATCTTTGGGCCATATGCATTAGCCAATATCATGGTTTCATTAAGAAAAGAGCCTTGAACTATTATGTGTTGTCCTGCTGTATCCTGTATAACCTTGGAACGGGATCGATTTGTTTAGTAGCATCAAAAAAAAAACCTAGAGCTACGAGATAATAAGGCTGAAAAGACTTGTCCTTTCCAACATTTTCGCATTGGTGTTGTGTCATTGGATGATATTTGTCATTCTTGCAAAAATACGACTGAGGGATTAAGTTGTTTAATTCTGGGTATTACTTGCTGAATTTTAGTTAATTTCCCCAAACCTCTCACATTCCCCGATGTTATCTTTATCCCCGAGCAGGAGCTCATTAGAGTTTTAGAACTTCTCAAGACTGCTACTCTGTCTCTTAAATTAGATTAGATTCAACTTTATTGTCATTACACATGTATAAATACAGAGTAACGAAATGCAGTTTAGCATCTAATCAGAAGTGCAAAAAGCAGCAAGTGCAGCCTGTTTACAATGAAGTATAGTTTGCCCTGTAATTAAAAAATAGTAAAATATAAGCATGCTTCTCTTAGCACTGGCACTCAGAACTTGCCAGCATTTTGCCCACCCTACCCCAAAAACCAAAGATTCAACACTTTGTCCAACCGATCCTACTGCTAGGAGCAGAATAACGCAGAGCATGTGCTAGTTCTCTACCATACCATACACCACAAACAAATGGCTTAACTTATTAGAAGTTATGAAAAACAGCCTATATTAACATCAACTGTATGGAAGTAATCACAAATTGTTATCTTAATCCTAACTTGCAGAATTCAAAGAGCTCTAATAAGCAAACCTCTGAAGTAGAACACTTATTCCATAATTTTAGTTTCTGTTGATCACTACCTAATGATAGTTTTTATTATGGTTATGTCCTTTGGAATATTCAACCAGTCCAATACTGGTATGTCAGTTCCTTTCTCCTGTATCGGCTTACTTGTGAAAGTGAAAGATTAACAGCTTGTACTTTTTGTGTTTCAAATGAAAATTTCAACCTCAGCTGGTCTCTCAAATGTGTGGTATCGGCCTGCATGAGTGATACGAAGCTTCACTGGAAAGTTCATTCCATATTGGATGCTCAGGGCTTTAAGCTGCCGTTTCACTTCATAGTACTTCCGTCTCTTGACATTTTCTCTGGCAATGTATTGAAAAAACTTCACTTTGTGGCCTATGTTATTTTGCCCTTGGCCTGTGCAGCTTGGAACACTTTGTCTTTATCCCTTGAATTCAAGCGATGCATAAGTATTCTGGGGAAGTTTCGATCGTGGTGGTCCTGTAAACGGTGAGCTCTTTCAATGATGATTGGGTTGGGAAAAGAGTCCACTCCCAGTACCTCAGACAGCCATAGCTCGGGGAAACCCACCGTATTCAAGCCCTCAGCACCTTCAGGAAGACCGACAAGGCAAACGTTATTGCAGCGGCTCTGATTTTTCAATTTAACTCCAAGACGTTTCACCTGTTGCTGGAGAGTACCTACAGTATTTTGCAGCACAGAGACCTGATCCTCTGTATCTCTGAAATGTTGTTCTGCCATAGAGAAGGAATTAGAAAATTCATTAACTTCTTGTTTAACCTCCTGTATGGCTTCTCTCATGCTCACGATTGCACTCAATGCTGCCCTTTTGATTTTTGTTGGTAGTTACACTGGGTTCTTTGTCCTTGGATAGCATGCTAGCGGGATGACTAGCAGGCTCGGAGTTCGAGTCGTCTTGATTTCCCCGTTTTTCCTTTGTTGTACATGATGTCATTTTGTCCTAGTATTGTTAATAGTGACTTACAGGCACTTGTCCAATTTCAGAGCATAATGAGGCTGTTTTAAGATATAATTTGCCAAATGCAGTGAGAGCTCGAATAAACATGTGCGATCAACGTGCCGCCATGTTGGATCCCCCGTATGGAGCATTCTAAGGAAGTTAAAGATAGGGTAATAGAATTTCATAACTTTGGAATAGGGTGCAAAATTATATCCAAGAGGCGGGACATCCCAGTAAGCACTGTTAGATCAACAGTGAGGAAGTGCAAGCTTCATCACACCACCCAAGCACTACCTAGACAAAATTCTCCCTCAAAACTCAAAAACAAGACAGAGACTGGTGAGGGAGTCCACATTGAGGCCAGCAGTCACTCTGAAGAAGTTACAGAGTACAGTGTCTGAGAGTGGCGTGAAGGTGCACCAGACAACCATTTCAAGAGCGCTGCATAATTGAGGACTGTATGGGAGGCATGGCTAAAAAGAGATTAAAAAACATAAAGATGAATGTTCTACCCTGGCCAAGTCATTTTAAATATTGCAATTTAAATATTCACTCACCCATCAGTCACCTTTCTATTAATTGCACCTTTAAAAACTGAAGACATTAGTAGAGGTGATGATGATGTTGTTTCACATTTTAAAATGCAGTATCCACAATTGATTCTTTTCATTTTAGATGTAATAGTTCACGTCATTGGGAAGTGCATTTTATTAAAAAATTTGCCGGAAGGGCAAAAGACACATTGATTCTGACTTTGGATTCCAAGCCACATTATGGTCTGAATATTATTTATATTTTCATATTTATGTTTTTAAAGGCACAAAAAATGTTTAAGATTTCATGTTCTACTTTTAATCAACCCAACCTGATGGGGAATGTTATTGATGATGCAATATTGATGACGGTAGCAGCACAATGAATTCAGAAGACTACAGAAACATTCTCTGTGCCAATTTACAGAGAAATGCATCCGGTCTAATTGGGAGGAACTTCATCATGCAGCAAGGTAATGACCCAAAACACACTGCCAACACAACAAAGGACTTCATCAGGGGAAAAGTGGAAGGTTTTAGACTGGCCGAGTCAATCACCAGACCTTAACCCAACTGAGCAGCATCTCACCTCCTGAAGAGGAGACTGAAAGGAGAAACCCCTCAAAACAAACAACAACTGAAAGAAGCTGCACTAAAGCCTGAAAATAGGGTTGGGTGATTTTCACGATTAATTTGGTTAATTCAAATTAATGTTTTCATGCAATTTTCAAAATGATGTAATCAAGATCTGCATACATATTTACATACATACATAATATAAATATATATTATAAAAAAAGTATATACACACACACCCACACACACCACCTGGCCTATTAGGTACTGTGACAATGGTATTTATATATTGACAGACCATGTGCTCTGCTTAACATGCTAATTTTGGGTACTACAAAATATTGTTACTTTCTTTGCTCCTTTGGTAGGGTAGTCATTTATATGATTACTGACACAAACTGACAGGTATTATGCTTATGCAATATGCATACTACAAACTTTTGGCCACCAATAACTGTCAGCAAGTTGTTGGCTTGGCAACAACTACCTATTAGGTACTGTGACAATGGTATTTATATATTGACAGACCATGTGCTTAACATGCTAATGTTGCACACCTTTTTATATCTAAGCACTACTCCATGTTTGCATATATAAAAACATCATGACAAAGCAACATCAGTTTGATATTGCTTATTATTTTAAGTGGAGTACACATGGACAGATTGAAAAGCATTATGTGAATGAGAGCGTACAGATGCGAGTGTGCGATATGTTCAGAAAAGAACATAAAAGAAAAGAAGCATTCTTCTCTGTTGTTCTCCAAAGGTTAAGCCTTTTCTTCTTGGCACTATTACCATGATGACATCTAGCACAGCATGAGACTTCTTAGCCAGTGGAATCAGTTTCAGTATCTTAACCATACTGAAAGACTGATGCAGACAGAAACAGGAAATATGTGGTCTTGACAGGCAACACAGCCTGAGGACTGCACCACACTTACAGACCCACATTATTATTATCCAATCGTAAATATGAGCCAATAAACGTTTATGTCTAGCTTGCTCATGTTGTTTGGTATTGTTTTGCTAACAATATAAACAGCTTTATCATCTTCCGCTACACTTTAGATAATGTAGCTTCACTTAAAAGAAAAATAATTAGAGAGAAAAAAACTAGCACCCTGGTATAAAGATCACACATGCACCTTAAAACAGACCACTCAAAAATCAGAATGTCAAACTAAATCGCTAGTATTTCAAACAGCATGGAAGGAGAGCCTCCTGAGCTATAGAAAAGCTCTTAGTGCTGCTAGATCAATGTACCTCACCCCTATCTTATCCACACTGCATTGGCTCCCAATCAAATTTCGTATTGATTATAAAATACTACTATTGACCTAT
>CM074992.1:500821-514003 GCA_037576825.1 Pangasius krempfi | reverse complement strand
GTGTTTAAGTCTAGGCTGAAAACATATTTGTTTAGTCAAGCCTTTTGTGAATAGTTTTTTCTTAGGTACAGGGGCAGAACAGCCTAAAGTTACATGAGATTGCTGTGGATGATAACATTTAAAAACCATGAAGATGGGTTTGGACCACAATTCATATGAGCAGTTTTCCTACAATGGCTTAGGACTACAATTGCTATGATAGGTTTAGGACTGCAATTCCTACAAACAGTTTTGCACTCAAGTCTCCATGAGTGAACAGTTGATAACTTCAACAAAATAGACTTCATGTTAAAACTATAATGAACTTCCTGGTTACACAATTGCACTTTTTGACCATACAGTACACAGTTATAGAAGGGAATTATTTATAATCTCACTATCCGGTGTCACCCAGATGAGGATGTGTTCCCGTTTGAGTCTGGTTCCTCTCAAGGTTTCTTCCTCACCACCGTCGCCTCTGGCTTGTTCAGTAGGGATAAATTCATACATTTAAAATTTATATCTGGAATTTATATATTTCTGTAAAGCTACTTTGTGACAATGTAAATTGTTAAAAGTGCTATACAAATGAAAAACTGAACTGAAAATTGAATTGAATCTAAATATAATGTATATTAGTGGCTAACAATGTAAACAATGTTATGTACAGACGCAACAATGCTACCCCACTGTGCCGCCCAGCCAGTAAACAGGTTACAGATTGTGTAGAAATTATCATCTGAATCACTATGAAACTATGAAACTATTTGTGGCAGCCCTAAAATTAATAACTACAACATTGAAACATCCAAACAGTGTCACATGTTTTGGCTTCAGAAATGTTATGTGGGTCACAGCAGATTTAGCCTCTTGAAAATACGTTTATATTTATAGTATTTGGCAGACGCCCTTATCCGTGGCAAATTATCTCAGTTATGCAACTGAGCAGTTGAGGGCCTTGCTCAAGGGCCCAGCAGTAGCAGCTTGGCGGTGCTGGGACTTGAACTCTCAACCGTCCGATCAGGAGTCCAACGTCTTAACCACTGAGCTACCACTTCCCACAAGGCAAACTTCACTGATAACTGGTACTAAATCTCAAGATTTACACCCATATCAGACACTATTGCTCATCACAGAAAGCAATTCTTACAGCTTCCCCTAATTAGTCATTCAATTCATGCTATCATGCTACCAGTTCCTTCCCCGGTTATGGAGTGACGTCAAATCAACATGGCCGCTCACACTGTGAACAGAGTAACGTCCCTCTTCTCTACTTTCATATGAGTTTATAGCAGCATTGGCTTTAAATCAGTTAATATACAAAGGACTCGGTTAAATCTATAAACACTGACCATACTAATCACAGTTTTGAGAAGGTAATCATCAGCATTATAGTTATCACTAACGTTAGGCATCCATGTTATTTTCCCACTCCGCACGTCGAACGCCCCGAGGTGGGAAGTGACGTCATTACAACTTGCAAATGAGCAGCGACGAGCCGCCGCGGATACAGCACGAGCTTTACTAATCAGAGACAGTCAGACTCCCAGGACCTCTGAATTTCACCGAATAAACATCAGTCCCTTTTAGTGTCAGTCACAGATCAGCTACTGAACCAGTAGGATCCTTTTATTTTGTGGAAGCCAGAAAATGCTATTATAAACCACCAGGATGCAGGAGAAACCTGTTAATATAAACCACGGCGTTTCTCCAAAGGGCTAACGGGCACATTAGTACATTGCTACAATATTTTGGTTAGGGAAACTGTAAGAATGATCGACGACATAATGACATTAATAAAGAGTGTTACCCGAGGCATTAGTGCAGTAAAGCCCGAGTGTAAACACACACACACACACACACACACACACACACGGGGAGGCTTTACCGTGATGATTCCTCCGAAAAACCCCCGTCCAGCAGACGGATTTTACAGAACAGGACCCCGTTCACGAACGGCACCGAAGACAGCTCGTCCAGCTCAAAATCAACTTTAAACTTGAATTTCTTTTTCTTCATCATGGTTAATGGGTCCCTCCTTGTAGACGCACCACGACACTTTCGTATCAGGGGAACTGGGTGAAGCTAAGCTGCTGCTAACCGCCTCGCTAGCTTACACTACTAGCACTGTTAGCGTTGTGACAATGTCAAGATCTTCCCAGAGGTCCTCCATTAGCTCACACAGCTCCAGCGCTGCTTCCTAAACTCGCAGTGAGCTGAGCTCAGTGACAGCAGACAGACAGCTGCTTCTTGCCAGCGCTGTGTAGACCCCTGGGTGAGACACGTCACTGTGACGTCAGCCGCCCGGCCTGGTTGCGAAAATAAAGCGGGAGACTACACTCACCGTCCACTTTATTAGGAACACCTGCACGTTCATGCAGTTATAGATAGATTTGAGATTAGACCTAATTATGTGGCAGCAGCATAAAGCATAAAACCATGCAGATGCAGGTCAAGAGCATCAGTTAATTTTCACATCAAACATCAGAATGGGGAAAATTGTGATCTCTGTGACTTTAACAGTGGCATGGATGTTGATACCAGATGGGATGGTTTGAGTATTTCAGAAACTGCTGATGTCCTGGGATTTTCTAGAGTCTCTAAAGTTTACACAGAATTTTGCAAAAAAACATCCCGTGTGTGGTGGGTCTGCAGGCTGAAACACCTTGCTGATAAGAACGATCGGAGGAGAATGACCAGACTGGTCTGAGCTGACAGGAAGTCCATAGTAACTCAAATAAGCACTCTCTACAACCGTAGTGAGCATCTCAGAACACACAACAGCAGAACACCACATCAGGTGCCACACCTATCGGCCAACATAGAAATCTGAGGCTATCATGGGCACAGAAAGACCAGGTGATTTTTTTTTTCTAAACATGTATGTATATCTCATAGAAACTCAGACCATTTGTACTAGAGAGAAATGAATGTAGGCTTAAAAGTTTCTTGATGATTACAGCTTTGTTGTTCATGGAAACATTGTTTTGTTTTTCTATTACTGCATCAGTGACGTTACACTGGAAGCCGAGGTGCTGCCCAGCCAGATGCTGTAAATTCCTCTGTAAGCTGAACAAAGTTAGATGGTTAAACGTGTCCATTACAGGCAAATTCTCAGTAAAATGTGTTTGATGTAGAGCTACATAGGTTTGTTAAAGCAGTATAAATTATTCATGTTAGTTAACTAGCAAGCTGTGCCTGTTAACTTCTTAGTTAGCAAGCCAATTTTATTTATAATTAGCTATTTAGCTGAGATGAAATGGGTGCTGCAAAGATGGAGCGTCTCAGACCAGAATTATACCTCTAAATTGTCTGTAAATACAACCATCTTTTGTTGGCTTGGAAAGGGGTCTAATTCAATACCTTGCACAATGTCACATGCATTTAAAAATTAGTAAAGTCCCTCTATGGTTTTTTCAGGGATATCACAATGTTATTACAATAACACTGTGGTTTTTTTTGGGGGGGGGGGGGGAATGTGCATCAGAGGGAGATGTCAGAGTAAAGTCTCTCACTCAGGGATTCAAACTGGATAATCAGTAGTGGTTGAATACGTATTGGCATACTGCATGCTGGGTATTACAACATAAAATAATGAATCCTGCCAAATTGCGGACAGTAAGTGATTCCCTGCAACAGAATACTACATACCATGACTAATATTATATTAAATTGTAGCTTTATGTGATAATTGTCCTTTAACCATCAGTATGACACAAGACTGAGGGACTCTCTATCCACCTCATGCAGAATCTCTTTAGGAGGGCCCATCCATGAATGGCCTCTCTGAGAGCACGTCAGTTGCCATGGCAGGTGTACTATCGAGATGCCACATATGCCCAGAAGAGTGGCGTCTGTACCCACAGGTGGTAGCCCAGATCTAGGAAAGGTTTATTGAGGTGCAGGTGGACCCCTCCGCCAGGGCCAAGTCAACACATTGCCAGTTGTGGTTCTCTCTGGTAGAGCCAGACAGCCTGCTGGGATAAGATGCCCTGGACCATGACTGGCGTCCTGTCCCTGCAGGCTCTCTATTGCTGATTCTTCCCACACTGTACTGGATTTAACAACTAGACCACAGAGTCCTGCTTTTGGACCAGAGATTTTTTTTGGCTTGGTGTATTACCCAATTTCCATGATCCTGATCTTCTTCAGGGACTGCTAAACAGCAGCAAGACTTGAAATGTGTCTCTGAAAACTGATTTTTTGTTCATTTTCACCAATCTAAAAGAGTTGGGGCAGTTACATTCTTAAATAAGCTTGTCAATAAGCTTGTCTTGCATGCGTTGGTAGCCAGATGACTTTGGGGTGACCTTGTAGTTCAATCCAGGATTTCGGACCAAGGTCAAGGTGATTGTGAATCAGTTGAATTGATGAGTGTATGACAATGGTAGTTAACGCTGCACCATATGTCACTACTTGACTTTCGGAAGGTCTCAGCATGCACACATACGCACACAAGAAGGTATACAGGTGATTTAACCAACTCATCTAGCTCAGTGGTCAAGCTAGCTACACACTGACATTCAGATTGGTACAGTAACAGTTCATGAATGTTCTCATCACCTCATATCAACTAACTGCATTTTGGTCCAAAAATGTGAGTTAGGGATTGCTGCAGTCCTGTGCAATGCCTACAGATTTTGACCCCTAGTCGCAGGACCCTGCAGTTCCTTGATCAAACGCTAGATGGAAATAATTAACTTAGAAAGTAGATTTTCTAAAACTGTTTGACTTTATTAACATACAGCTGTCAAAGAGTAATGACTCATAATTGCACTATCCAGTATCACCCAAAAGAGGATGGGTTCCCTTGTGAATTTGGTTCCTCTCAAGGTTTCTTCATCAAGTCACCTCAGAATTGAATTTATTAAAATTACACAAACTGTACTATACAAGAGGAAAACCAGGGAAAACAGCTCAGCTATGGTTAAATCTGTACCCCCTACCCCCTTGAAATATAACCACCCTGCCCCCCAAACTGGAATATACTCCCGACTCATTTCCAAAAAATAGAACATTATGTTTAAAAATACAAATATAAGAAATATACTGTTAAATATTAGACAAAAAATATATGGACACTCAATAGTGGCTTCATTAAAGATCACAGTTACAGTGGTTTGGTATTTAGTTAGCCATTCTTTGTTTCACAAAACTTCTGGTGGGTTTCACCCAAGTTTCAACCAACAAAACTTTCAGTTCATCCACACTAGAATGTTAATTTGCTAAGGCTTTAATTGGCTTGTGCTTTGGATCATTATCCTGCTGAAAAAGCCACTTCTGTCTCTTGAATAATTACTTTGCTGATTTCTTCAGGTTTGCACCAAAAATGCCTCTGTACACTTCTTTTTTCATGATGCCATCAAAGAACACAAGCTCACAAACACCACTGTAGGAAAAACAGCCCCAGACTTTGACAAAGCAAAGCACAGCTCCCACTTTTCTCAATATTAAAAAAAAAAAATCAGGATATGTGAAGGATAAGTCAGGAAATTAATTATGGTGACAACGGATCACAATTGTCACACTGTCAGGCAGAAATCCATAAGCTGAAAGTGTACACCATAATGACAACTTTAAGTGTTTTCCCTGCCCTGAGTAAAAGTGCAGCTCCCAAAGGACCAGGGAGAGTTCGAATGCCTATTTTGTGGAGGTTTGTGTAGATAAATAGGCTAGATTTGATTACATGAGCTACACTAGCCTAAAATAGCTATATAATAAAATAAATGATAAGTAAAAAAAAAAAAAAAAAAAAAAAGAGGCAAAGTTTAGGAGATTAAATTTTAATAATCTTTTGACAGTAATTGAAGAAAAAAAGATGACATGGTCTTTGCATGGTAGTAGTAAAAGAAAGAAAGTTTTGGAGATTCAATTTTTCTTTTCTTAAAGCAATGGTTCGTGCTACTCTTGCAGAACATTCACTCCCCTTCACCATGGCACCTGTGATTATGGAGCGAGCACAGACATTGGCCGCAGACAAAGTTATGCTAATCTAAATAAAGTGCTCACACACGTCAACATCCTACAAAGCACTGTAGGCTCCAAAAGTTGTGTGGCAAAATTTGATGGTTTTAATGATATTTAATAAAATTTGAGCTATTAATGATATTTAAACTAGATATCATGTGCCGCAACAAATACCGCAAGTAGATTATACATCAGGGAAATATTCTTTAAATGAATTTTATTAAACATTAAAGAGCCCACAATGTCTCAGTGTTCCTTATACAATGCTAGGGTAACTCAGTTACATTCCACTTCTATGGAAATTTATAGAACATATTAAATTCCATTACTCAAAATATTTAAAAAGACAGCATATTTTAAATGCATTCAAACCCATGACCAACAATAATAAATGAATGAGCTTCCATATACAATACTATGGTCAACAATCACACCTTTTAACAGCTCTCAGAGTAGTTTGTTTCGACCCCAAGTTTCATTTTGCGTTTTGTTCCTCACGCAGCTAATAACAGTAAAAAAATTGTTCACAAAGTTAGATAGCACTAATGCTAAAATATGTTTTAAAAATCAAAGACATGTTCATGTTCCGCAATAGGCTGTTTGTCACTGTAGTAACTGTCTGTTTTGCTAAACATTTTTCCAGCAAGCCTTCATTTGAAGAATGTCATTTGAGGAATGTTCCTGTAATTGATTCAGAATATAGAATGTGTGCATTTGTCACATAAATTGAAACATTAGCGATAGCGATTCAACACACAATTATTAAACGTCAGTGAGCACCAAAGCACGGTTAACCCTTTATCGCTCGTAGGAGATCCCCTTTAGGAGAATGTCCCACTCCCCAGCTGAACTGGAAGTTCTGATTGGTTTTTCAACCAAGGCTTTGTGTCTGTGGGTAGGCTTGGGTGTGTATATGTTTGTGTATGTGTGTGTGAGCTTTGCTAAGGAGAGTGTTGATTCTGAGTGTGAGATTGGAGGTGAAAACTTTCCAAGAAATTGGTTTTGTAGATTGTTCAGGTATTCTTTTAACTGCTGTTGTTGTAACCCAGATAGGTTTAACTCCTGCTGAGTAATCTATGAACCTATAGGGAACTGTACACATATGACCTCTAAGTCTCATATATTATATTTTTCAGTTCTGCATTATTGGGATCATAATGAAAGGCCGCTAGGGTTTGTATGTTTTACGTTAATGTATTACAACAAAGCCCACAGTGGATGGTTTTTTTTCCTTTCACAGGAAGGATACTGAGAGAAGCAATCAGGAGAGGGAGAAGAATTAATATTTTTGCAAGGAGTTTCATTTTAGCGGGCATTGGCATAGCATTCATCATGGTAGTCTAAGTATATACGAGGATAGAAGATATTACATTTATGAGGTGTTATTCTTTCTTTTATAGAAGCACACTGAACTAAGAGTAAAGAAGTGAAAGGATGAAAGACTAAATCAATTATTATATGAGACACAGGTAATTAGTAATTATTTTTAGAAAGAGCCATTTCATCTAGAATTTAGGGAAATAAAAAGTGTTGAAACAAAAACTGTATTTAAATAGACATTTAAGAAGATAACAGAGAAGAGTGTGTATATTACAGGAGGCAAAGAGAGAGTCAGTATGAGGATTTATTGGGGAGAAGATATCCATTAACTGAAGAAAGGAAAAATTCTCTGTTAACAAGTATAACATAGTTTAGAACTTTGGAAGAGGTAAGTAAAGAGTGGCCTTATGTAGATTGGGAAGGAGTAGTGGCATCCAATGACAGGCATCCAATGACACACTAGAGGTGCTAGCAGAGTCAAATCAGTTACACTGGGTAATAATACCACTGTCTATAGATATTTACCAACAACAGGGATTTGAAATAGGTAAAGTAAACTGGAGACTGAAATAGGTAAACTGGAAACAGTAAAATAATCCTGAAATTGATGTCTCAGTAGTCTTAAGAAAAGTTACTTGGCTTACAGCAAAGACTTCTGGAATATGTGAACCAAAGACTGTAGAGGGTCTAATTTTAAGAAAAATTTTAGTGACTTTTAGTGACTCTCCAAGAAGGTGGGCAGTAGGAAAGAGCAGAATACAGGGACCAATCATGACATCCACACCTATAGAGCTGCTGAAATCTAGACATCCCTTATGTAAAGAGCTTATAGAAAAATGTTCAAAAAAGTGGGAAAAGAGAACTAAAAACATGAAAACAAAATGGCCAGAAGGAGAAACACATGCTCAAAGACAAAAGCAGAGGGAGAGAGGAAAAAAAGGAAAAAGTGCAAGACGTCTTGGCACTTTTTAAGACAGAAGGAGAAAATGCATGGAAGAGCAAGAAAAATACTGATGAAGAACAAAAAAAGACAGAAAAAAGATGAAAGAGATTTTTGACAAACCACCTCCATATGTTCTACCTAAAAACCAGCTTCCAATAATTAAAGGAACGGTACAAGTTGAAGGAAAAATAGACTTGGAGGAGGACAAGGTTGATAGAGAATCCTCTCCTTGCTCTACTAGAATAACTGAATTCGCTGGAATGAGTCACTATCCAGGTGCCACATCGCTATACAATTACCTTGAAATTCTCCCATGCTATATTTGCCTTTAGACTTATTAAAGCATTCGTACTCAAGTGTATAATCTATTTCATAACCTGAGGGGATCTCTATCTTTTTAATTTCTATTCTTATCTAATATATATCTAATTTGTTGACACCACTCTCCCCATCCTGGTGAATTGTAACTACTAAAGTAATCTGGACTACTCATATAATATAGTTAAGCATTCAGCTGGGCAATATGGTCTTTTAAAATCATGCCGATGACAGAAGTGTTGATTAAACTCAGCACATTGTCTATAGTCATACTGATTGGTGACTACTATAAGTGTTCTTAATGGTGATGGTGTGCATAGTAAACAATTACTCGTTTCTGTTTCATGTAGCCCACTTATACCACTCATTATTTTGTGTTAGTCTTAATAGCTTTCCTTTTATTCCTCTACCAGTAATCTTGTCACTAGATGTTTTTCATCCCTCAGTTAGTTGTTGCCTTGTAAGGGCTGGCTTAGGGTTACTTTGTGACCCCATCAACGGCTGGGGAGTTAAGTGTGTTGGACTTTGATTAGCAGCTAGTGGACTGGCCTGGGTCTGCTGGACCAGCTGTATCAGGTATTGTATCAGTATTGAGCCAACTACCAAGATCTTCCTCTTCACACTCTGGATCCATGAAGGTGGATGGTGGCTTACCTCCTCCTCCATCCTTTGTATCTGGGTTTGTTTCCCTCTCTTTCTCTCCGTCAGCAGTGCTTGTTTCTGTCCTTTTATGACTGTCCTCTGAGGGCCCCACTTGCTGTTTATTTTCTTTTTGCTGCTCTGGTGTTACTCTAGTACAGTGGTTTAAATGATACCAAGTAGTACTACCTTCTACTTGTACCGCTGTTGGCGTAGCTCTTACCACTTTGTAGGGTCCTTCCCTTCTGGGTTCATTCCATTTTCTTCTGAACACTCTTAGATTCACCTGATCTCCTGGTATCACTGGACACGGAGTAACTGGTTCTTCTTTTGGCTCCTTTTTCTTTTCCTGTAAATACATGGCTTTATGTATAGCAGTTAGTTGCTGCATATATGCTTTCAATTCCATTTGTAATTGTTCCAAATTGGGTCCCTTATAGGGCCCTCTCCATCCTGGCACAGGCATGGGTCGACCCGTAAGCATTTCATGCGGGGTTAGATGCGTCATTCTGTTAGGTTGCATGTGGTAGCTCATGAGTGCAAGGGGTAATGCATCGACCCAATTAAGCTTAGTGCTAGCACAAATCTTATTGAGTTTAGATTTGAGAGTGCCATTAACTCTCTCCACCATTCCCTGTGATTGCAGATGATAAACACATTGCAGCCTTTGTTTTATCCTTAGTTGCTGCAACTTTCTTCAACGTGTTCTGAACAAATGCTGAACCATTGTCAGAGCTGATTTCTGATGATATGTTAAACCTTGGAATTACCTCCCTTGTCAAGAATTTAATAACTGTGCCTGCAGCTTGATTTACTGATGGCACTGCTTCTACCCATCTACTGAATCTGTCTATTACCACTAACATATACCTTTTACCTTGTACTTTCTTTATCATGTCTACATAGTCTATTACCAGACGTTTGAATGGACCTTCTTGGACAGGTATATGACCTATTGGTGCTGCAGTCCCTTTCCTGACGTTATTGTGGGCACAGACTTCACACTCTGCCAAATATTTATCCACTGTTAACTGTAGATATGGGGACCAATAACCCTGCTGTTTTTCTTATAACCTCCCCCTTGGCGCAGTGATCTAGACTATGTGCATCGGATATGAGAATAGTCAGAAGTGCTGTAGGAGCAATAATAAGTCCTTCATGTGAACGTCATACACCCTTTGAGTAAACCCTTTTTGAATAAATACACGAGTCTACTTGAACTCCTTGTTTACCTGTTATTACATATTGAGACATCAATGGTATCTTCCTGGGCTTGGTTTTTACCCTCAGCTTCTTTTAGCCATTTTTTATATACAAATACCATTTTTTATATTACATATACAAAGCCAATGAAATGCATTTAGCATCTAACCAGAAGTGCATAAGTGGCATATTTACAATAAATTACAAATAAGGATATATAGCTATGAGGATCATATGTACAGGGGAATGGATGACTTATGTACAGGAGGTGCAGTAGGTATTATAAATAGGGATAAATGTGATCCATATATGTATGTACAATCAGTGTACAGTGGTGAAGACATATAACAGGAATATGAACAGGATATACAAATGAATATACACATACATACATATTATATATATAGCACACACATATATGCCTGTATGTAAGTACAGTAGTGCAAAAAACACATTATAATTTATGTAGTGCAAAGAAGCAAGGTGAATAAACAGTGAAGTAAGTAACTGAAAACAGATATTACAGTGTACAGTGTGATCAGCTGTTCAGCATGGAAACAGCCACAGGGAATAAGCTATTTCTTAGTCTGTTTGTGCAGGTGCTAAGGCACCAGTAGCGCCTTCCAGATGGGAGGAGGGTAAATAGTCCGTGATACGGGTGAGAGGCATCATTGATAATGCCGTTCGCCCTCTGCAGGCAGCTCGATGGTGGGTAGCTGAGTGCCAGTGATGCGTTGGACGGTTTTCACCACCTACTGAAAGGCTTTTCGGTCTGTTGCGGTGCAGTTGCCATACCAGACTGAGATGCAGTTGGTGAGGATGCTCTCATTGGTACAGCGGTAAAAGTTCACGAGAATCTTGGAGCAGAGATGGGCCTTTTTCAGTCTCCTCAGAAAATAAAGGCGTTGTTGTGCCTTTTTAACCAGAAAGGAGGAGTTCAGGGACCAGGTGAGGTCCTCAGAGATGTGGACCCCAAGGAACTTAAAACTGGGTAAACGCTCAACAGTAGCTCTGTTAATGTGAATGGGAGCGTGAGTGTGATTCCCAGCATGTCTGAAGTCCACAATGACCTCCTTTGTTTTTTTGGTGTTGAGTTCCAGGTTGTTGTCCCCACAAGGTGCTGGATCTCCTTCCTGTAAGCCGTCTCATCATTACCTCTGATCAGGCCTATCACCATGGTGTCTTCTGCAAACTTAATAATGCTGTTAGAGGCATGTACAGGTATGCAGTCATGGGTGAAAAGGGAGTATACGAGAGGGGACAATACGCATCCCTAGGGAACTCCAGTGTTGAGGATGAGACTGGAGGAGGTGAGGTTGTCCAGTCTGACAGACTGTGGTCAGTTTGAGAGAAAGTCCAGAGTCCAGCTGCAGAGAGAAGTACTGATTCCAGGCTGTTTGATTGACTGTGTTAAATGCTGAGCTAAAGTCTATGAACAGCATCCTGGCATAAGTGTTAGGGTTGTCCAGGTGAGTCAGAGCAGAATGGTGTACTGTGGAGATGGCATCCTCTGTTGACCTGTTGCGGCGATAAGCGAACTGGTATGGATCCAGAGTGGCAGGTAGACAGGCTTGGAGGTGAGTGAGGACCAGCCTTTCGAAGCACTTTGCTACAAAAGGGGTGAGTGCGACGGGACGAAAGTCACTGGGTGTTGTTGCAGCGGAGTGCTTGGGCACAGGCACGACGGTAGCTGACTTAAAGCAGGTGGGGACAACTGCCTGAGCTAGGGACAGGTTAAAGATGTCTGTGAAGACTCCAATCAGTTGCTCTGCACAGGCTCTAAATACCTGGCCAGGGATGCCATCGGGACCAGGTGCTATACATGCATTAACCCTGTTCAGAGTAGCACACATTTCAGAGGTGAGTGTGAGTGGCTGCTCACCTGGTAGTAGCTCAACCTTGAGCATGGGCTCCATCCTCCCTTTTTCAAAACGGGAGTAAAAAAAATGGGAGTAAAGCAGATCTTGCTGGAGGTGACGTGCTGGGTGGTTTGAGGTCAGTAATAGCCTGAATCCCTTGCCACATGTGCCTGGGGTCAGCAGAGTTGAAGTGTGCCTCAATCCTCTGTTTGTGTTCATGTTTGGCTTTGCAGATTCCCCTCCTCAGATTGGCCTTGGCGATGCTGTAGGCCTCCCTTGTCTCTGGACCTGAGTGCTATGTTGCGTGCTTTGAGCAGAAAGCGAACCTCATGGTTCATCCAGGGTTTCTGGTTGGGAAACATTATAATTGTTTTCTGTGTGGTCACCTGGTCCACACATCTATTGATCTGCTTCAGAACAGAGTTGGTGTAGGTGTTAATGTTGGTGTCTGAGTCTACGGTGGCCTGGTCAGCAAATTCACTCCAGTCAGTGTGTGAGAACTGCTGCTGGAGAGCGGTGTCAGCCCCGTCCAGCCAGACTTTAACAGTCCTGATTGTGGGTTTCACACGTTTGATGATTGGGCAATACTTGGGCAGCAGAAACAATGAAAGATGGTCAGATTGTCCAAGGTGGGGGAGGAGTATGACTTTGGAAGCATCAGTCACATTAGTGTATACATGGTCCAGAGTTTTGTGTCCTCTATTGAAACTTTGGCAGAACAGATCTTAAGCTGCAGTGATTAAAATTCCCAGTGACGATAAAGGCTCCGTCAGGGTGCACTGTCTGCAGATTGCAGCACTAAGTTCTTTCATGGCCATATTAGCCTTTGCATCCGGGGGGACATACACTGCTATCACAACAACGCATGTAAACTCGTGTGGTAAATAAAAGGGTCTGCACTTAATAATCAGGTATTCAAGATCAGCAGAGCAACAGGAACCAACAGTGATAGAG
>CM074992.1:396281-421658 GCA_037576825.1 Pangasius krempfi | reverse complement strand
CAGCACAAGACAGTACAAGACAGTACAATGACTACTGGGACAGACAATGGTCATAGTAAGTCCCAGTGCAGCGCCGAACAGTACACAGTTCATAAGTATTGTATGTTTGTGTGTGTTCCTTCAGTCCAGTTTCTGAGTATTGAGGGGTCTGGTGGCATGGGGGAAGAAACAATTGCACAATCTGGTCGTGAGGGCCCGAATGCTTTGGTAACGTTTACCAGACGGCAGGAAAGTAAAGAATGTGTGGGAGGGCAGTGTGTGGTCATCCACAATGCTGGTGGCTTTGCGGATGCAGCGTGAGGTGTAAATGTCTGTGATGGAGGGAAGAGAGACCCCTTCTCAGCTGTCCTCACTATATGATGCAGGGTCTTGCAATCCAAGACAGTGTAATTCCCACCAGGCAGAGATGCAGCTGCTCAGGAGGCTCTCGATAGTCCTTCTGTAGGACATGGTGAGGATGGGGGGTGGGAGATGTGCTTTCCTCAGTCTTCTCAGAAAGTAACTAACTTTCTTAGTTATGGAACTGGTGTTGATCAACCAGGTGAGGTTCTCTGCCAGGTGAACACCAAGAAACTTGGTGCTCTTGACGATCTCCACGGAGGAGCCACTGATGTTTTGTCAATGTTCAGAGACAGGTCGTTGGCTCTGCACCAGTCCGTTAGCCGCTGCACCTCCTCTCTGTATGCTGACTCGTTGTTCTTACTGATGCGACCCACCACGGTCATGTCATCGGCGAACTTGATGATGTGATTCAAGCTATGCATTGCTACACAGTCATGAGTCAGCAGAGTGAACAGCAATGGACTGAGCACACAGCCCTGTGGGGCCCCAGTGCTCAGTGTGGTGGTGTTGGAGATGTCGTTCCAGATCCGGACTGACTGAGGCCCAGCAGGTTCAGCTTTCCAATCAGGTGCTGAGGAATGATTGTGTTGAATGCTGAACTAAAGTCTATGAACAGCATTCGAACATATGTTTCTTTATTGTCCAGGTGGGTGAGGGCCAGATGGAGGGTAGTGGTGATAGCGTCATCTGTTGAGCGGTTGGGGTGGTAGGCGAATTGTAGGGGGTCCAGTGAGGGGGGCAGCAGGGTCTTGATGTGCCCCATGACAAGCCTCTCGAAGCACTTCATGCTGATGGGTGTAAGTGCAATGGGACGGTAGTCATTGAGGCAGTACACTAAAGACTTCTTTGGCATGGGGACAATGGTGGTGGCCTTGAAGCATGTCGGAACAACGGTGCTGCTCAGGGATGTGTTGAAGATGTCCATGAAGACATCTGCCAGCTGGTCTGCACATACTCTGAGCACCCTGCCAGGAATGTTGTCTGGACTAGCAGCCTTCTGCGAGTTGTTCTCTGTATTATGTCACATCAGCCGTGATTAAACACAGCACCTGGTCTTTGGGAGGAGGGGTGGTCTTCCTCGCCGTCACGCCATTCTGTGCTTCGAACCGAGCATAGAAATCGTTCAGCGCATCTGGGAGGGAGGCATTGCTCAATTGTACCAAGTATCAGCCTCCATTCCTGAAACTATTATTTGTTCCAGTCATGCCAAACCTTCAGCAGGGCAGCTGGGTGTCAGGTGGTCCTAGCTTCCATGTGGATATGAATGGGAATCGTCCACAAGTGATGGATCAGACTGCTGTGAAATCAGCAGTTGCAATTCCTGGTAACTGTGTTGTATGTTTGTATAACCAACAGTGATGGATAGGCAACATTCATACAACATCAGATGAGGGACAAGATGTACAAGTAACATTTATGCATTCTCATGCCACACTTGCGGCCTTCAGCAATATGTGACATTTTGAACAGCATTTCTATATTTTTTAAACATAGTCTATTTTTTTGGATTTTCTTTTTTGCTTGAAAAGTGTGATTGTGGTATCTTTCTTTAAAATAAATGCCACTTGGTTTGACATGTTGTTTGCAAATACACTGAAATTTATACATTTGTTAGTATGGCTTAAGTGTCCAAATACTCTGAACACTTAGAGAGATAGATTAATTGATTAATTAATTATCAGCATGCATGATTGTAAAAGACACCCACTCTGATATTTTGACCGCACTCCCAATCAAGACAGGCTAAATCCGGTCCTGTACTTGTAATTAACAGTTTTGACCCAATACAAGTTTGATTTTAAGCTTTACAATCCACTGTGCTCATAAATCATTAATCACAATCTGAAAGCAGTTTGGGTGTTGGTGCTAATTCAGTGCAGTGCAAAATGATACTTGATACTTTTTTAATCAACAAGACACAGCTTAGATGCATGATACATGTTTGTGCTCAAAATCACAAGTTTGTATGTGTGTTTTTTTTAATTGCCCTCAGCAATGTATGTGGAGTTGGCATTGGCAGTAGTATTGAGAGCAGTGGCTATTCTCATATTTCTGAAGAACAAACAAAATTGTTTAGAGACAGAAGACAACTGGTGGGGTTAATAACTCCACTGGAAAGTCCTGAAGAAGATAGCATTTGGCCATTCCGAGTGGAGACCACACCAGAAGAGATTGAAGTAAACGGATAATTGCTAAATAATTTCCTCAATATTATGGACATTTTTCGTACCAGTGGTTAGCATAGCATTGTGCAATTTTAGTTAAAGAAGAAATATTTGAGAAATCATTTAATTCACCATAGTTACAGTCTTAAACTTCATGCATAATAGTAACAATAGTAGCCATGCTATCTGAATGTAGCGAGAGGCGTGTCCTAGGGATTGTTAAGATCAAAAAGGGAAACCTTGGGTCCTGGCATTCATGTGGATGTTATTTTGACATATACCACCTACCTAAACATTGTTGCAGACCAAGTATACCCCTTCATGGCAACGGTATTCCCTAATGGCAGTGATCTCATTTAGCAGGATAATACACCCTGCTACACTGTTAAGGAAAATTGTTCAGGAATATTTTGAGGAACATAAAGAGTTCAAGGTGTTGACTTGGCCTTCAAATTCCCCACATCTCAGTTTGACTGAGCATCTGTGGGATGTTAACTGCATTTGATTGGCTTAGTACATGTATTTTGAACAATGACAATAAAGTTGAATCTAATCTAATCTAATCTAATGTGCTGGACAAACAAGCCCGATCATGGAGGCCCCACCTCATAACTTACAGGACTTACAGGATCTGCTGCTAACGTCTTGGGGCCAGATACCACAGCACACCTTCAGAGGTCTTGTGGAGTCCATGCCTCGACGGGTCAGAGCTGTTTTGGTGGCACAAGTGGGACCTACACAATATTAGGCAGGTGGTTTTAATGTTATGGCTGATCTGTTAAGTTTTTAAACTTATAAATTTGGCTGACCCATTAAGTTTTAAACTTATTAATTTATCCCTAATGAGCAAACCAGAGGTAACAGTGGTGAGGAAAAACTCCCTGAGATGATATGAGGAAGAAACCTTGAGAGGAACCAGATTCAAAAGGGAACCCATCCTCATCTGGGTGACACCAAATGAGATATCAAATTCAAATTCAGATTCAAAAGTGACACCAGATAATTCCCTTCTATAACTGTGTACTATGTCATCAAAAAGTACAATTGTGTAACCACAAAAATTCATTATAGTTTTCACATGAAGTCTATTTTGTTGAAGTTGTCAACTGTTCACTGATGGAGATTTGAGTGCAAAACTGTTTATGGCAATCGCATTCCTAAAGCTATCATAGCAATAGCCATCTTCATGGTTTCTAAGTGGTACCATCCACAGTAATCTCATTTAAATTTAAGCTGTCAATTTTCAGCAAATGACCCCGGTCTGAGAAAATAACAGAGTGAATCTGTTTAAACTGGGATTTTTTACAGAGCATTTTTCTTCGGTTTCTGTCACAAGCTGTTTTAAGGTTTTTAATGGACTATACTTTCAAGCGGCATTTTATTTTTTACACTTCAGATGTACTTTGACCAGTATTACTCTTTTTTTTAAACAATATTAACCTGAATTTGATTAAACCAGCGGAAAACCACAATCAGACATGCCTCCCTGACAACCAGTCATCTCTCGCCCAATGCACAGCACCTAAGATACGCATGTGTAGTTAGCTTGTGGGAGCGCGCTAGCATGTTTTGGCATGCAGAGATCCCCCTCTCTGTGTCTCTCTGTGCATAGTTTATCCGTGATTCCCCTCTCTGTGTCTCTGCAGGCCATGTTTACCCATGATCCCCCCTCTCTGTGTCTCTGCATGCCTTGTTTACACATGATCCCTTTTATGAATTCTATGGCATCCTGCCCTTCCTCATGGAGCCAGAGAACCCTGAGGACATTGCTTTTGAGGTCATCTGTCCTTCTATTCCTGTCACGGCTTTTCTGAGGCACCACATAAAAAGGTATGTAAACTCTATTTCTGTTCACATTCTGCTCACACCAGCTCAGGCTCTGTCTGTTAGTTCAAAATCCCAGAAATAATAGAGAGCCATTTTGAGCCCTTAAACGTTACCTGTTTAGTTGTATGCTTGGATTAGATTTTTCCTCACTTAAATTACTTTGGATAAAGGCTGCTCTTTCAGTCGCAATGTATATGCCATAATTTTGTTTGGAATAGGTTTTGAGTTAGTGTGAGCAGCACGAGTGTTCCACAAGCTGACAGTATTTTATTGCAAACCAACATGTTCTTAAATTACATTTTCAAAGTCAAAATGAACTATTTGTCAGTAGAGCTTTAAAAAAAAACTACGTGTGTAAGTATTCACCCCCTTCCAACTAGTACTTGGTAGAACCATCTTTTGCTATAAGTTTGTTGGGGTCAGCTCTGCACGCTGTTTGGGAGTGACTTTCACCCATTCTTTAGAACGTCCTGCTGAACGGTGAAGTTTCTCCCAGTTTTTTTTTTTTTTTTTTTTTTAGCAGACTGAAGCAGGTTCTCTTGAAGCCCAGATTCTAAGGATGAAAAGCATCCCCAAAGCATGATGCTGCCACCACCATATTTCATTGTAGGGATCATGTTATTGAGGCATGACTTATGTTAGATTACATTAATTATTAATTTACATTTATAGCATTTGGCAGACACCCTTATCCAGAGCTTGCACCACTTGCACCACACATAATGCTTTGAAACTTGTCTCGAACAAATATCTCAATCTTGGTCTCATCACACCAAAAAAACCCATCTTCACTGGGTCACTCTCGTGCTTTCCTATGGCTCTTCTTGAGCAGTGGTTTGTCTCATTGTGGCGTCCCTCACCAGTCTTTGTCTTGTTTTTGTGCTGAGTTTTTGAGTTTGTCTAGGCAGTGATTGGGTGGTATGATGCATCTTACTGGGATGTCCAACCTCCTAGATATAATGTTACACTCTATTCCTAAATTAGAATCACAGTTCTTGTTCCAACAGGTTTGGCTATTTTCTCCAATGAGCTGGTGCACACTTCAGAACTGTGGGCCAGGCAGAAGTACAAAAACTTGTGAGCTACACTGATGCCAAGAGCTGGCCATTTCGCTGCTATGGAAGAACCAGAGTTAATGGCCCAAGATTTCCAGAAGTTTGTAAAGATTGTAAAGGGGAAAACTTTACTTTTTTTTTCTTTAATTGCTACTAATCCAGACAGTAAATTTATTTTTACCAAGCACAATGCAGAATATGAGTGCTTATACAAAATGCAAAAACAAATAGTCAATGCAGCAGATACAGTGAAGTGAAGGTGCTTTCAAAACAGTGAAATAAAAACATAAAATAGGCAAAATAAAATTAAATCAGCATTTGGTATGACCATCCCTTGCTTGTAAAAATATATCAGCTGAAATTAAATTGGCTGCTAGGCTGCCATGTTTCTTGTAGACTCTGCTAGTTTTTTGAATTTCTACTTTGGTTTTTACTTGCTTGTCTCTACAGGACGATCTTTCTTAATGACAAGCTAAAATTTCTCTGTAACTTGATTGATTTAATTTTTTTGGAAAATAAATGTCAATATAAATATTAAACCTAATGCAGAATGCAGACATGTAATATGTTGTGGAAGCAGAAGTTGTGGAGAGTTGTGTTGTGGTGTTGTGTTGAGTTGTGTTGTGGAAGCGTATTGTGAGCAAGGAGAAAAAAGGAGAGAGACGAGCACCTTGGGGGAGAGAGCTGCACTGCACTGAGCTGCGTGTGTGTGTTTCATTTAAAATAAAAAACGTTGAAAAGTGAGTGAAGTCTGAGAGGCCAATAAAAGAGCCTGTGTTTTGATTTGTTCCAAGCCTGTCTCCTGTGTCCTTATTGTCGTCCCGACCCAGAGCAAGTGTCACACTTGCAAGTGTCAGATTTGCCGTCATGGAGTCCTTGCCCATAGCTGAGATCATCAAGTCCCACGCCAGCATCCACCAAACCCAACATCAGGCCCTCCTTGAGCTGCGGATGGAACAGGAGCAGTGCTTACAAGCTCTGCTCACAGCCCAGGTGGGGAATCGGCAGGTGTGGGGCTGTCCTGATTGGGTTGGCGGCATGCTGCCATTTCTCTCTGGGGAAGCCCAGCTCACAGCCCAACAGTTTCTGGTGGCTAACCTGCTGGAGTATCCGGACCTTCAGCGGGTGATATTGCAACAGGTTGGCCGCACCCCGGAACAACATTGTCAGGGCTTCTGCTCACTGCTCTGCAGTGAGATCGGCCACCCGTTTGCATTTGTCCAACAGCTCCAGGACTCCGCTTGAAGGTGGCTGCTGTCACTGAAGGGGTCATCGACATCATTGTGCTTGAGTGGTTCATCGCCTGACTCCCAGAGGTGACTGTGGAATGGGTCCAGTGCCACCGACTGGCATCACTGCATGAGGTGGTCGAGCTGGCCGAGAACCACTTGGCGGGGTATACTTGGCCTGCCCTCCCCGTTCCTGCACGACGAAAATGGTGACCAGCTCCCCCGAAACCAGTTCCCCAGTCCTGTGTTCTCCTGCCCCCTCCCTCTCCCTCTGTGTCTGTCTCTTCTTCTGCTAAGGTTGGTGACTTCGGAGCCACAGGTGTGGGAGTAAAGGCAGGGCCAGACTGCTGGCATTGCGAGGAACCTGTGCAGGGCAGTGGTAGCTCAGTGGTTAGGACATTGGGCTACTGATTGGAAGGTCGTGAGTTCGATCCCCAGCACCACCAAGCTGCTACTGCTGGGCCCTTGAGCAAGGCCCTTAACCCTCAACTGCTTGGTTGTATAAAAAAAAAAGATAAATGTAAGTCGCTCTGGATAAGGGAGTCTGCCAAATGCTATAAATGTAAATGTAAACCTGGGACATTGTTCCGGATACCCAATGTGCTGAAGACTGCCCCAGATTGAGCTGGGCTGTACCACATACCAGTGAGTGTTCAAGATTGTACATAATCCCTTGGGGATTTCCCCTTGGAACAGCCAAGCAAGGAGACCTTGAGGCATGCTTTTGACTAAATGAGAGTAATCGATGGTCAGCAAATTCAGACTAATGTTGTGCTCTCCCACCCCTATTTTTCAATTATTTAGGATAGGTTATATCGAGTGATGCAGGACACTCAAACGCAGGAAGAGACGACCCAGTTGTTGGTCCTAAAAAGCCATAGGGGACTTTTGTTTCATGAGGCTCATAATAATCCAATGGCTGGGCAATTGGGCCAGGATAAGATACTGAACCATCTAATAGCTCATTTTTATTGGCTGGGCATTTGTGACAATGTTTGCAGGTGGTTCATGGCATGTCATGAATGTCAGCTGGCCAACCCAAAAGTGCCATTGCGCCCACTTCCATTAATCAAGGTCCCCTTTGAAAGAATTGGCACGGACCTTGTCTGGCCATTAGATTGGACTGCACAAGGTCATCACTTTGTGTTAGTTCTAGTGGACATTGTCTAGTGGACAATGCGATACCCAGAAGCAGTGCCTCTATGCAACATCTCCGCACATAATGTTGCGGAGGCACTTTTCCTTGTTTTATTTTATTTTATGTTTTATTGTACAGGCAGAAGCCTTGCAGCATGCTTGACATCATTTGGGAAAATTGGGAGGAGGAACTTTCTAACAATAAAAACGAAATTCAATATGTTCTTGACCTGATAGCAAAACTGCACATGTTAAATCACGTAACACTGGAGCTTTAAGCACAAAAACATCAATCGCGGCTGTATAACAGGGGTACTCAGCTACGGGAGTTTGCACCGGGAGATAAAGTGCTCATTTTACTACCCACGTCAAGCTCTAAATTACTCAGCAAGTGGCAAGGACCCTTTGAGGTCACACGGTGATTCAGGGATGTTGACTATGAGGTGAAAGAATAGAGGTGGGGCATGGCAAGTTTATCACCTTAACCTTCTCAAACCATGGAGGGAGACGTGTTCTTGTCTCTACCCAGTTGCACTAATCTCTTAAAGCACCACATAGAGACACCACCAGGGGTGGTGGTACGCAGTCGCCCCTATTGTCTACCCGAGCATAAAAAACAGGTGGTTTGGGATGAGGTCAAGGCCATGCTCAATATGGGAATAATTAAGGAGTCCCACAGTGACTGGTCCAGCCTGGTAGTTTAAGTTCCCAAAGTGGACGGTTCGGTCAGGGCTTGTGTGGACTTTAGAAAAGTCAACACTGTATCTAAACTTGACGCATACCCAATGAGTCAAAAACTGCTCGATTGGTTAGGTGTGGCTCGCTTTTATTCGACACTGGATTTGACAAAGGGATATTGACAAATCCCCTTGTCTCAGCCTTTTCCACTCCGTTTGGGTTGCACAAATTCATGACCCTTCCTTTTGGGTTGTCCGGAGCCATGGTAAAGTTCCAGCAACTCATGGACAGAATCTTCCATCTGCATGCTGCTAATGCCATATCTATAGTAATGATTGGCAGTGGCACATTCAGCATTTGAGGGCTGTCTTGAGATTGCTGAGGTGAGTGAGACCCAAAGAAGTGTGCGATTGGATGGGTGGAAGTACGGTCTCTGGGTTTCCACTTGGGCCATGGGCAGGGATGTCCCCAAATTGATAAGACAATTGCGGCCTGCCTGAAACCAATGACCAAAAAGGAGGTAAGACAGTTTCTGGAGCTGACTGGCTATCATCGTAGGTTTGTGCCTATTATTATTCACATTATTCACATGTCACCAGCCTGATGACTGATCCTACTAAAAAGAGAGCACCAGATCTGGACCAGTGGTCAGAACCATGCCAGCAAGCTTTCACTCGGGTAAAAGCTGCACTGTGTAGCAGACCACTTTTACATTCTCCTGATTTCTTTCTCCCTTTTGTCTTGCAGAGAGACGTGTCGGACAGGGGGTTGGGGGCAGTGTTGTCCCAGGTAGTGGAGGGGGAGGAGCACCCCGTGCTGTACATCAGCCACAAGCCCTCCACGTGAGAGGCTAAGTACGATAGAGAAGGAGTGTCTGGCCATTAAATTGGCAGTCCTCACTCTCCGGGACTATCTGTTAAGACGGGCCTTCACCCTCTGTTTGGACCACACCCCCTCCAGTGGCTCCACTGCATGAAAGATGCCAATGCATGGATCACCGCATGAAAGATGCTAACGCGTGGCTGATGTATCTGGCACTTTAGTTAGAGGTGGCCTACAGCCCAGGACACAGATGGCTGTGGCGGATTTCCTCTCTAGGCAAGAGTGGGCGGGAGGGGGGGTTTTAGGGGAGTCGGCGGCAGGCCAGACTGCTCCCCAGCCTGAGTCGGGCAGTGGGGGTATGTGCGAAATCTAGTGGAAAGCCTTCCTAGAAGAGTGGAGCTTATTATAACAGCAAAGGGGGACTCAATCTGAAATGGGACATACTAAATCTGAAACTAGATTGGTAAAGTTCATCATGACAAACTTTGATGTTGGCTTGACAAAGCCAGTCTGAAAGTTTGAAACTAAAAAAGATAGATGAAAAATAGTGATACAAAGTATCAATACAAGATTGATAGAAAGAAATATGGAGAGAGAGAGAGAGAGAGAGTGAGAGAGTGAGAGAGTGCTATTGGTAGACTGATAGAGAATGACCTCTGAGGAACCGCCCCACTCAGTCTTTCCAATGGGAGATACTGCAAAATGACCTCTAACCAAAGAGACATGGATGTTTTGTTTTTTTTTAAATCTGAGATCCATAGTTTTAACAGAGTCTGCCTAGCTGCATGTAATCTGTGCTGCAAGCTTTAAGGGCTAGTATACAATGTAAGGATGTGAGAATCTTGCCTGTCTCTGAAATAATTTCTGCCCAAAACTTCTGGACCTCTGGACATTCCCAGAACATGTGCACATATGTACCCAAACCTGTACCGCACTTCAAGCAGAGTGGAGAACAATTACTTACTTTGCTCATTATCACAGGTGTCCAGTGCATCCTGTGTAATATTTTGAACTGGGCCTCTCTATCTTTATTACTGGTGAGAATATGTTGAGAATTCTCCAGTATTGATCTCCACATAGAGTCATTAATTTCCACGACTAAATTATGCTGCCATCACCTTCTAACTGCATCTGCAGTGCTGGGAAGGTTTTTATAGAAAGCAGAATAGACTGAGGAATTAATAGAAGGAGTTTTTGTTAAAAGGTCTTCCAAGATGAAGGAGAGGCTGGAGATGCCGAGGGGGAGAGAGAGATACACATGTGTTTTGTATTTGTGGTTTATGTTTGGTGTTTATGTTCTGTTTGAGATTAAACTTTAAATTTGAGTTCACTCTGTTCCCACCTCCTCCTTACCTGTCTTTAAAGTTTGTTGCATACTTATTCAAATTAAAAGATGTCTTTATGTTGTTCCATGTAGACAATGTAAGAAAAAACATAAAGTTGTCCTTAACAGACAGCTTTACTGATTTAAAACTGACAAATGGCAAGTATTTCAAGGACCAGAATCAGCTCATTCAAGATCAAGCCATGTATTGACTAGGTCTTCTTTACACCACTCAGAAATACATTTAAGCTGAGCTGCCCAATAATAGAAACAAACACTGGGAACTGAAAGACTCCTTTTTTAATAGTGTAGTTGGAGGTGGCTTATTTTCATTCTTTCATTTTTCAACTCCTCCAAAATCCAAAAAAGGTTGTGAAAATTTTGTCAATGAAAAGTCATAGAAATTGAATTTGGTACCAATTGCAGAGAATAAAGAAGTCTTGGAAGAACATTCATTTTTAAATTACTGATTCGTCCCAGCCAGGAGATAGGTAAACTGCTCCACCTTTATAAATCATTTCTGATATTCTTTAAAATATAATGGAGATTCAGTTTAACAAGTTCAATAAGGTTGGGGGAAACCTTAATTGTGATGGAGAGTCTACAAGGGTCCCAATGGGCATAACCTCTGTCTTTGACAAATTAACCTTATACCCAGAAATGCAACTTAATGCTTGTGTGATAACAGGAATTGAAATCTCTGATTTAGTTAAATATCATCAGCATATAAAGAAGTCTTATGCTGTTGATCATTTTATGTAAAGCTGTTGTTTCTAATAAACTCTGCAAGGGGTTCAACAACAGTGATGACAAGGGGCACCCTTGACGCTCTTTCCAAAGGGGAGGCAAAACCATGAGCTCAATTCAATTCAATTTTATTTGTATGGCGCTTTTAACAATGGACATTGTCACAAAGCAGCTTTAGAGGAATATATAAATCTAGGATATAAATTTTAAATTTTATGAATTTATCCATAATGAGCGAGCCAGAGGCGACAGTGGGAGGGAAAAATTCCCTGAGACGATATGAGGAAGAAAACTTGAGAGGAACTAGATTCAAAAGGGAACCCATCCTCATCTGGGTGACACCAGATAGTGCAATTAAAAATAATTCCCTTCTATAACTGTATACTATATTGTCAAAAAGTGCAATTGTGTAACCAGGAAATTCATTATAGTTTTAACATGAAGTCTATTTTGTTGAAATTATCAACTGTTGGAGACTTGAGTGCAAAACTGTTTGTAGGAATTGTAATCCTAAAGCTATCAGAGCAATTGTAGTCCTAAACCATCATAGCAAAACTGTTTGTATCAATTGAAGTCCAAAACCATCTTCATGGTTTTTATGTTGTTCCATCCACAGTAATCTCATGTAACTTTAGGCTGTCCATGTGGGGCCATACTCAGCAGCTGTGAGTGCTTTCCAAGTGATGAGAACTCCAACCAAAAGTAGGGCATCAGGATGGATCAGGCAGGTCCAGAGAGCAGCCAGGTCCCCAGGATCCTTGTTCTTCTTCAGAATTAATGAAATATTTGCCTTAAACTCTTTGGTAGACTGTTTGAATAGTTGTTTGAATAGAAGACTTTTAGACCAATTGACCGGAAAGCCTTCTGGTCCCGGGGCTTCATTGAGGAAAGAACCTCTAAAAGTTCCTGCTCTGTAATATTACCACCCAGAGAGGTATGTTCTGTTTCGGGGAGAATTGGAAGTTTAATCTGGGCAAAAAATGCATCTAATTTCACTTGACTCTCGAATTCCTGCTACTGTGATACATATTTTTTTCTTTTTATAGGAAACAAAGGAGATTATACAGCCCCTTAAAAATTCTTTTGTTGTATCCCATAAGATTGATATGAAGGGTGCTGTCTGGTTCAGAGAAAAACTTAACATCTGATTAAATTTTTTTGTTTAAACTCTAGGTAATTTAGAAGTAAAGGGTTAAATCTCCAATATCCCTTACAATATATTAGTCAATAACAAATCAAGAAAGACAGGGGTGTGATCAGATAAATGAAAAGATACTATTTTACAATTTTCTATTTTTTTTTTTTTTTTTTACTATTTTCTGTAAACCCATAATTTGGGGGTGTGGCAAAAAAGTCATAGTCAGAGTTATGAGGGTATGTGTAAAAGGTAAAGTCTTTATCTAAGGGGGATAGCATGTGCCAGACATCAACCAAATTCATATAATTTAGTATGTCCTTACCCTACTCTCCATTAGAATTGGCATTTGGTTTACTTCCTCTGGTAATTTGTTGTGCAGGCGATCTGTCTAACAAATTATCCATTATGCAATTGAAATCTCCCCCTATAATAATTAAGTAACACAAATACTCCCCAAGCACTGTGGCTAATTGTGGCCAAAATGTATTAGACTTAGAATTTGGGGCATAGACATTCATCAGAGTTATCCCTTCCTCCAGAATATTACTATGAATCAAAACAAACCTTCCATCACTGTCCTTTTCGCACCTTATTATTGTAAATGGCACAGTGTGATGTATTAATATAGCTACTTCTCTGCTATTGGAGGAATAGGAGGAATAGGAAGAATAGTACCCCTGACCAACCCATTCTCTCCTCAGCTGTTCATGTTCTTAATCAGTCAAATGCGTCTCCTTTAAAAACATGATGTGTTTCTATTTTGGGGTTTAACATGCACTAGCAAACAGCGGTTAGCGTAACGTAGTGTAACATCATGGGATGCATATATTGTAATCGTAAAATTTGACAGGTCTAGGTTAAAGGTCATCATGGTTGTTATGTGCATGTCAAAGGTTAATGATGAAATGCTTCATTTGAGAATCTTAATGTGTTTTTAAACTCAGAAGTGAAAACATAAGTGAAGCCATATGTGTAAGGAATGTGCCCCCACATGTACAAACACAAACACACACACAGACAAGCAGCCACCCTCCCACCACACACCCACCCACCCGCACACCTTGGATGTTAAAAACATATGCTTAAGGGACACACACGTAACTTCCATTTGCCTGAGTTTCCCGCCATTAATAGGTGGAAATGAATGTCAATCACACCCCACCCTCCCACAACAAACACACACAACTTCCATTTGCCCGAGTTTCCCGCCATAAATATTATATAATTAATGTCAATCACACCCCACCCTCCCACAGCACACACCCACCCACTCTCCAACCCCAGACGTTAAAAACATATGCTTAAGGGACACACACATAACTTCCATTTGCCCGAGTTTCCTGCCATAAATAGGTGGAAATGAATGTCAATCACATACCACCCCAAACAAAAAACACACCCATCCCAAACATTTTCCCTTCAAATACTTTACCTCTCTACATATGGAATATCGTTGATTCTATGAGTGCAGCTATGGTGGTTTGTCCGGATGCACCGAAAAAGGTTAAATCTACTTTGGAGAGATTTTCAACTATGAGTATGAAACTATTCAATATTGGGTATTGTCAAATGGTTGTACAGTCAGCTTTTTTTTCAATGCAGAAAAAGGAGACGTAGTGCTTTTCAGGTTATCTAGCCCGGGTCACATCCACTGGAGCAGTGCTACTGAGACTGTAACTTTTGATGAGCGTGACTGGAAAAAGTTTTGTAAATGGTGTAAGGACTTTGACTACATTGTTAGAATGGATTTCTTTTCATCAGAGCTCTACAGGCGAAAATGGATAAGCAGTACATCTCCGCAGCAGACATACCACATCAGAGCAACAAATTTCTCCAAGAACCGGGTTCGTTGTACTTTTCCGCTACTATTACCGGTGACTGTGCATCTGACAACAAAGAGAATTGTGAAGCGAGGTACATTTAACCAGCTGGCATGTTCTACAAAGCTACTTTAAACAAAATGACGAATTATTCCAAAAATTGGGAAAAAACAAAGAAATGGAAGAACTAGGAGTAAAACTAGATGATCTGATGTTATGATTTTTCTAATCATATAGGAATTATAATAGTATAATAGTAATAGTAATAGTATAATATTATCTAATCATAATAGGAACGCCCACAGATTGATGAAAAAGCTGTTTAAACCAAGGTTGAAATGCACAGTGGCTAGAGGTCTGAAACTGTGCGCTATCAAACAAACTCCATCCCTGTAAAAAATTCAGGGTACAGCTGAAGCTGAAGCGATTGGCATGATGAGCCTCACATCAAAACTGTTCTGAATGAGGTTAAAGAAAAAAACAAAAGAAATTTGCAGTGACCAGAAGTATGAAGACATTGTGGACTACTGGACCCTTCACTCATCTCTGGAACCCCTGACCAGCTACATACATGGGAAACTTCAAAGCACACCACGTCTATTCTGAAAAAAATGTAAACCTTACTCACGCCTAAAGGAAGGTAGAGTCCCCAAAAAACTACAACCTGACCAAGGGAAGGAGTTTTTTAACAAACATTTTAAAATTTAATGAAAAAACAACATTTTTCACTTTGCTATGGGCTCAGGGCAAAACACTGCAGTGTGGGAAAGGTTTAATAGAATGCTGAAAACGAGGATGTGGAGATATTTTACGGCTTTTACCATGAGAAAATACACAGACATCGTACAGGATTTGGTTCAAGCGTACAATCACAATTACCATTCCAGCATCAAAAAGAAGCCCGTTGAGGTCAGCGAAGCAGCGAGTTTTTAAAACCCTCTATATGGACTATTTTCACTGAAAATAAAGAATGTAAAATTCAAGTTTAAAGTTGGTGGTGTTAGAATTTCCCGTTTAAAAAGACAGTTTGAAAAAGGGTACGAGCAAAATTTTACGGATGAATATTTTACGATTTCCGAACGTATACCAAGAGAATTTAAAAAGGATCTTCGTGAACATAACTGAAACCTATAATCATTAAACCATGGAAGATTGCGGATTCTTTGTGACCCTTCCAAGCAATGCTTCAATGGACATTTATCATAATAATAAGATTGCGCACTATACTACTCAATTCTCCAAACCAATCGCTTTAAACGGAAATCGCGTTAATGGAAGTACAATATAATCACATGTTTTACTCATTAACACAGCAGGAATGTCTATGTCACATTACCCTGAGGGATGGAAAGAAAACACAGTTAGTGAAATCAACAAAGAATTGAAAAAAAATGGATATTGAAATGAAGATAACCTATAACCCTACAAAAAATAAAATATGCATGGACATTGACACATCATTCCGAATAAAAGACGCAAGGCAACTAAAATCAAGACCAGTGTGAAAAAGACCAAGCAGAGAGACAACAAGTGTCCTATCTCTCACAAAAGAAAGCATCTGAACATTTTCTAATATCATGGCTTTCTTATACAGTCTATCCTCAGCGTGTACTAAGACAGAGTTGGATATTTTTACATTACCTTATACACAAACGAGTATCGAAAAGTACACTTATGTCAAAATACCTCCACTTTCTGCTCTGACGGACAATGGCCCCCTGGAGTTCTTTGTGGCTGGAAACGGTGAGGGTTATCTTGATTTGAACAACACTTTTTTACACCTAGTATGTAAAATCGCGAACCCTGATGGCACTAACATAGCTAACGATGCAAAGGTGGGGGTTGTTAACTACCCACGCTTGGCGACCACCTTATTTCTCAATCTAGCGGTACATACCCCTACTGCGCTACCTTTGAATGTCTTCTCAACTATGGAAAAGATACGCTGGAAACACAATTTTGCACCGGATTATTCTACAAAGACACAGCGTGGCATATGGATGCCACTGATCCAACGAAGTCGAAACGAAGGTCTTTAAAAAAGAGCTGAGTTCCAGTCAGGTCAAAGCAGCACCTTTGACCTGACTGGACACATTCACTCAGATGTATTTTTTCAGGATAAGCTGTTATTGAATGGCATCGATTTGAGGATTAAAATGGTTTGCAGTAAAGATAAATTTTGCTTGATGAAAGAAGGAAATGTCAATTTGATTCTGAAAATACTCAACGCTTCTCTTTTTGTGAAGAAAATAACCGTCTCACCATCTGTAAAACTCATTACATACGTAAAAAACAAGTTGTGAACGAGATAGAAGACGCTCACATTTCTGTGGTGGGTGTATTTTGTAAAAGCCTTTTCTACTTTGTCGTTTTTACTGGCAGATTCCATCAAGTCATCAATTACCAATAAGTTTGTTTTGCTTGGTGTAAATAGTTCATCATCACACAATGAATTGGGGATTCCTTGAAGAAATTTTATATTTATTCCATTCAACAAGTCATCGTATAGACGTTGCCAACATGTATAACACCAGACTATATGAACTACTGACAGTACCTCTTTACAGTTTTCCAACAACATTTTGATAAAATATGATTTTCCGTTATTACAGGTCCAAATACATGAAAAAGGCAGTTGCATTCTCACATCAAAAGCGGATACGTTCATATTTTCCAATACTTATGTTCAAAACACATCAACAGAAAACAAACAAAAAAAATTAATGCATACATATATACATATACACATGAAAAGTCTTAATAACCAAAAGTCGTGAAATCAGGTAATAAAACAGGCTTATCGTACACAACCGTGAACCTTTTTAACTCTGAATGGTTTTTCAAATGAAATCCCTTTTTATCTCGCGTGATTTGGTTATGCAAGGTTATTTGACAGTTGACGGGTTTGATCCATATTTTTCACTTGGTCATCCACCAACTCTGTCAACGATTTCAAATTGACAACTTCAGAATTGGTATAATTTAAAGTAATGCCTTTAGCTTTCATTGATGTTTTTCCTTTTATAGTTTTGTAACCATAGGTTTTAGGGCCTTCACTTGTGAACTCTAAAATTTGATCACCATCAAGTAGTTTGCTGTTAAGTCCACCCAAATAATCGCTCAAAGGCGGCATCCAGTCGTCTTCCTTACTCTAAAAATTACGCTGTCAGTGTACAAACAACGTTGATTCAGTCGGTCCATCAAATTGTACAGTTCAAGTCTAGCATACCGATGAAAATACCGATGAATACATTAGCATTCCCATGTTTAATTAGTCTGTTGTCTGTGCAACGCCATTGCACGAATGCAACCTCATCATTCAAAAAAGAAAAGTGTTTCACATTGTAAATACCCGAGAACATGAACTGTAAAAACTCAGGATCGCTGATCAAAGTTGTTGTTTGATCTGTCCGGTCTTTGACACATTTTACCCCACAACGAATTTAGCGTGAGTTTAGCTACAGATCTTTTGGCAGGATTAACGATAATGTGCTCTGGATCCAACTTGATCCCCTCGCTCTCCTCATATTTGCGAATGTACTCGCATTTAGTGGCCTGATCAACGACCCAAGATGGATATCCTGAACTTTCCTGTTTGGTCTTTAGGAACATTTTAGTACAATCAGTAAAAAGATTGTCGGACCTATTAGGAAAGTGCCAGACTTCAAACACTTTTAAGATTTTGTATCCTTTTTCGACAGCTTTTACAATTTTGATAGAAGCCCACGTTCCTGTAAGGACTCTCTTCTGATCCGCGTGGTCGCAGTGCTTTTGTTGTTGCTTGTGTTACCGGCCTCAGACCTAGGGGATATCTTGGTCGGCAACTAAGGAGACACAGCTCGTTAAGCACTGTGTACCTGTGAAACTGTGAAACAATAAAGAGACAGACAAAATGAGTGTCGTTCCCTTGGCGCATCAATTTACTTCTGAGATCGAACCTATTAGTAACTGTGAGCACTTATGTTACATGACATCTGTACATGGGAAAACATGTGATATGGATAATACATACACACAACATACACGTATACATATGCATCCATTTTACCTTACTTATTTCACATAAAAAAACATTTTGAGTTACATATCACGCATATAGAGCAGAATATGCACGCCAACAAATTCCATATACAAAATTAAAGGATAAACTAAAGTTCAACGTTCACTTAAGTGTCTCACATTACTCAAAAGCACCAAACACCAATGTGTCACAAACACACATATCAAGAGAAATACATCAACCACTGTTGCATTTAGAATGTTTACAATGTAATTTGCATCGTGTCACACATTGAGCATGTGCATGCAGAGCGTTCAATATTGCTACTGAACAGCTAATACAACAGGTGCACAGTTAGCTGTACCACTAAATAGCAAACAACTCATTGCCAATGTGTTTAACATTACAGACATTTTGCTGTACACTAACATTACACTGTACACTCTCAAATGCACTTAAGACAGCGTTAATCATTTGCACCTATGACCTCAATTAAATTCTCTGAAACATTAAATTAGATTCTGAATCTGAAAATTAGATTCTCTGACACATATTAGAATCGCACACAGTCACTTAACACACTTCGTGATCATTTTCAATTACTTCACCAAAGTCACATAAAATCAACCTGTGAAACAATAAGGAGACAGACAAAATGAGTGTCGTTCCCTTGGCGCATCAATTTACTTCTGAGATCACGCCCGAGAGAAAACTAGTCTCTATTGTGCTTCACAGGAGCGCCATCTACTGAGGTGGCGGTGTTTTAATACACACATAGGCACGTGCATGGATAACTCCATTGGTAATGTTCCTATTTTAAAATTGGGGGGGTGTCTCTTTTCCATTAGAAATTTAATGTACCATTCATTAACCCTTGACACTCGCAGCATGTTCTACATAGAGGAAAGAGGAGTCTGCATTTTACACGAAACGGGAGAAAGGGTGACCCCTGAACAGACCCCTAGGTGGTAATACTTTTGCTCTGATTATGCCAAAGTAAAATTCCACAGGCTCAAAGTCACAATAAATGATGACTGGGTCCGTCTTGATTGGGTACGTCTTTGTCTTGTTTACATACATATTTTTCACAGCCGTGATAAAAACATCCCAGAAACTCAAAAGCCTTATGTGTCTGACCAACTTTACAGTAACCAGCTACAAAATAGTTACCAAACCTGGCTTCAACTTCGTTCAGCGCGTGCTGAATGGGTAGGTTTTATGTGGCTGAAATGTATTCGAGCCACTGAATGGAAGGTGTTGAGAAAGATTTCTGCCTGTTGATGTAAATGTCAAGCGGCTTTATGTTTGTAGAAACAATATTGTGATCCACACAATCTCTGGCAATCTGGGCACTTAGAAAGATTTTTACATGTTTGTAACAATCAGGATCACAGCAAATGTTACAGCTAAATTCGCACTGGTGTTTCTGTGAATTATCAACCCCTGAGTGACAGAAACGACAGAAGTGACTAGACCCCAACAGACCAGTGATGCTTTTATCCCCATAATAGTGGTTGTCATGCAAAAACAAGTAAAATGTTTTTTTCATGTGGAGTCTTGCTGGTTTGAAAGAAAGAGTATCCGGCTTTATTGTTAGAACAGTATACGATTACGATTTTACAGTTCAAATGTTTCTCAAATTTTGTTACATCAGCAAAGGTGACTGCTGTGTTTTCAGGTAAGCCAACATCATGTTGGATTTGTTTAGTGATCTCATTTTGAAAATCATTTTTTTCAGGGTTCAAAAGTAGGGTAATGCATAATGCAAAGCACATGTTGTCTGTGTTGTGAAAGATGTATAGATGTCTCATTTTTTTTCTGAACAGCTTCTGAACTGAACATTTCTACTTTCCTTCTAGCTCCACCACCGCGAGGTGGTTGGACTATTTGGATTACTATTTCGAGGGTATTGTCCATAAAAAATTTGCGTTTACTCTGAATGCCATTTTTGAGCATGGTCAGAAAAGACTGCAGTTCGATGGACCCATTGACTAATTGAATGCGTGAAGACACATTGAGCGTATCACCTGTAATTTCAACTGTAACAGCATCCTTTGGTGAAATTATATCATTTGCCACATCTATCAAACTGTTTAAAATCTCTAAAACATAATTATAAAATTCAGCAAAGCTGTTGGCATTAGCAATTGAGGGAAAATTCACCATTCTTCTAATCTCTGTATTTTTTTGTGTGTGTGTGTGTTATCTGTATACTCCTAGGGTCTGAGAGTAACGTAATTTCAATTCTCTGTTTGTGCTGAACATGTGGCATGTTTTTTTCATGTGACATGACGATCTTGTGTCTGTAGCAAATTCCCATGTGTTAATTGCCCCAATGTGTGGAGGTTTGCTCTCAGGTCAAGAACATACTGAATTCTGTTTTTGCTGTTAGAAGGTCCCTCCTCCCAATCTTCTCTAATGACATCTAAGACGCCAAGAGGCTTCCACCTGTACAATAATTCAAAAGGGGAAAACACTGCAGAGGCTTGCGGGACCTCTCGTCTGCAAATAACAGGGCTCGAGCCACTTATCCTAATTCTGTGTTTCATCATGAACGAACTTAGGAATCATATTTTTAAGCATTTGATTAAACCGTTTGATCAGCCCATCCATCTGTGGATGGTAAACACTAGTGTGAATTGATTTAATCCCTAATAATTTGTAAAGTTTGTGAAGTGTCTTTGACATGAACGTAGTGCCCTGGTCAGTCAGGATCTTTTTCGGGATCCTGTCTCGGGAGATAACATGGAATGCCTGGCCAATAGAAATGGGCCATGAGACGGTTCAGTGTTTTCCCAAATGCCCAGCCATGGGATTATGATGAGCCGCATGGAACAGGAGTTCCCTACGGCTCTTCAGCACTAACAACTGCATTGTCTCTTCTTTAGTTGGAGTGTGCGACAACACTCAATATAACTTATAATAATTGAAAAGTATGGGTGAGTGAGCGCAACATTAGGCTGAATTTGCTGACCATCAGTTACTCTTACTTGGTTGAAAGTGTGCCTCAGGGTCTCCTAGCGCGACTGCTCCAAGGGGAAATCCCCGAGGGGAATCCCTGCCAAGGGTGGAGGAGCAGAACTCTCCCCACCCTCCGTGTCCAGCTGACACAAAGCTGATGTCAATGGCCCAGGAAACGCCTCCCCAGTCAATGATAAGCACATTCCACACCATGCCTCGCTACTGCAGGACCCATCCACAACCATTTCCCTCAATGATGCCTGAAACCCTGGCCATTTAGTGGATGGGTGAGGTGAGGACTAACCGCCCCCTCCACTTTATGCTTTAGTAGTAGGAGAGAGAAAGAGGGAGAGAGTGAGAAAAAATAAAAAAGAGATGCCTGGACCAGAAACTGCCACCAAGTGATCCTCTGCCAGCTGCACGGCTTCGTCCAGGGATGTGGGCCGGTGGCACTGGACCCACTGTTCCCATTGGGAGTCGAGCGACAAACTGCTCCAATACCACCAGCTCGGTAATCCGTTCTGCATCCCGTTCCTCTGCCATCAACTACCGGCGACAGAGTCCTTCAGCTGCATGTAGGTGAAGGGGTGGCCGAGCTCGGGGAGCTGCAGCAAATGGAAGCATTGGTGGTGCTCCTTAGATGTCCAGCCGACACACTGCAGGACCACCCTGATAGCTAGTGCAGTGATAGCTACTGGGCAGTGAGCTGGGCTTCCACTGATAGCAAGGGGAGGAGTCGCAGAGCCCATTCCTCCTCTGGCCATCCCCACGCAGTTGCCACACACTCAAAGAGCTCCAGGAAGGCCTCCAGATCATCCGCGGAGGCCATCTTCGAGGGCATCGCTTGTGACACATTGGTAGGGGACAAGGCTGGAGATGTGCTTGGCTGCAGCAGCTTCTGGAGTGCCCACCAGCTCTCGGCCTGCTCCAGTGCAAGGGCTTCGAAGTGCAACTGCTGCTCGCGGTACAGGTTGAGGAGCAATTGGTGTTGGTTTTGATGGAGGGTGGCGAGGGCCGTGATGATCTCAGCTAGAGGGGAGGTTTCCATGGCGGCATCAGAGTCTACCTCAATCCTGGGTTTTGGCACCACTGTAGAACCCCAGTGTGTGAGGGTGTAGAGGAAGACTCGAGAGACAGACAGAATCTTAAGCTCCGGGCTCACATTTATTCAGACTGTGCTTTTCAGCGCACTTTCAAAACTCAACAGGAAAACTCACAACTTTCGCTTCATCAGGTTGAAGTTCACGCTTCTTGGTGTGAGTACGTGCGTGTGTGCATGTGTCTCATAAGCTCTTGCCAAGCGATCTTATACTCTGTCTCTTGCTCACTCATGGGTTATGGGAGTCACTAAAAGCACAAACAGACACAAGTAAGTAGACTGACGCTAATCAGACAAAGGTGAGAATCATCACGTTACCTGCTGGTTTGACGCGCCTCCTCTCCATCCTCAGCTGATGCTCGACCTCGTCCCTGCCGTCACACTCACTTACTAGCAAACACGGCTAATTTTATTATTATCACACAACGGTTAGCGTATCGTTAGCTCGCTTACTAGCAAACATGGCTAATTTTATTATTTACACACAGCGGTTAGCATAACATTAGCTTGTTTACTAGTAAACACAGCAAATCTTAGGAGAGACAGTGATATAAGTAGACTAATAGAAAGAAATATGGAGAGAGTGTGTGTGTGCTACTGGTAGATTTATAGAGAGATGTAGTAGAAAGTAGAAAAAGTAGCAAACACAGCTATTTTTAATATTTACACACAACGGTTCGCATAACACACACGGCGGTTAGCATTTTAGGAGAGAGAGTGATATGGTTATATTTATACAGAAAGAGTGAGAGGGTGATACAGGTAGATTGATAGAAACAAATATGGAGAGAGTGTGTATGTGTTTGCTACTGGTTGATAGAGGGATGGATAGAGATTGTGTGTGACATTGATAGAGAGATAGATGAAGTGAGAGTTCCTGTTACAGGTACACTGACAGAGAGAGAGGGAGAGAAGAGGGGCTTCAGGCCGTGTCCACACAGGTGTGTGAGTTTTGACAGTTGGAGTTTGCAATCTTGAACATTCAGAGCCAGACTCTGAACATTCCATCAATGTAAGTATATATATATTTTTTGCCCAATTTTTTTGTCTTCCTCGAATATCATAAGTCTGCTCACTGATAAAAGTCATAGCACATCTCTCCTCAATAAGTCAGTCGATTTGAGCCCTAATATGCCCTAAAATGGCATTTAGATGTAAGCATTTTTTAGCATGATATTGCTACATTTGACCAGTAGATGGTGGCGTCATAAAATTTATTGCATAGCCTCGTCATGGTCCTGAAGAGGCCTACCAAGTTTTGTGTTAGTGTGCAAAGTCGATTCTGAGATACAGCCTCACTTCCTGTTTGGCGGTGTCGCCATCAGATTCATTGGTCCATTACGGGCAAACCGTTTAGAGTACTCAAAATTCTTTGAAGATGATGTGTGCCAAATTTGGTGATGATGGGACAAAATTTGGAGGAGGTGTTGCAGAAAATCTAATTAATTTACGTCATGGTGCATTGAACTTGTCTCAACCCAGGGAATCCAGGGATATGTGGCTTTTAAATTTTGGACACAACCAAATTTTTGGTTCAACCTAGCCAGAAGAAGAAGAAGAAAAGGTAGAATAACAATAGGGTGCCTATGCACCTTCGGTGCTTGGCCCCCTAATAATAATAATAATAATAATAATAATAATAATAGCTGTAAGCAGAATTTTTGGGGGCCAAGCACCCAGACTAGGTGAGCCGCATATTCAGAGAAGCACTACAATTGATGTATAAGCAGTCACAGGAAAGCAGAGCCAAGAGTTCAAGAGTGATTTGTACATTCATGCATTTGCCAGCACATTACAGGAGAAAGATTTTGATAACTTTCAGACAGATCTCAAGATGATGTGAGCCAAATGTGGTGAAGATTGGACAAAATTTGGAGGAGTAGCAACAATGGCATTTAGATGTACGCATTTTTAAGCATGATATTGTTACTTTTTACCAGTAGGTGGTGCTGGCACGAAATTTGTTGCATAGACTCAGGTCATGGTCCTGAAGATGCCTACCTAGTTTTGTGTCAATGTGCAAAGTCATTGCTGAGATACAGCCTCACATCCTGGTTGGCGGCCTCGCTGTCAGATTCGTTGGCCCATTATGGGCAAACCCTTTAGACTGTTCAAAATTCTTTTGATAACTTTTATGAGGCTTATTCTTCAGATGTGTGCCAAAGGGGATGATTGGACAAAATTTGTAGGAGCAGCAAAAAATTGTTTTTGTTTTTCAAAATTTGGCCCAATGGTGGCGCTAGAAAGTTGGAAGCAATTGGCCCAACTTTTGTCAGAATGTTCCTTAGACCCTCCCCAAAAGTTTTGCCAAATTTTACAACATTTTACAGATGGTTCTATGGGCTGCCATAGACAATCTAGCCAGAAGAAGAAGAAAAGGTGGAATAACAATAGGGTGCTAAAAAGTATGTGAGATAACAGTAGTGATGCTTTGCTACTCAAGCACCACTAATAATAATAATAATAATAATAATAATAATAATAATAATAATAATAATAATAATAATATTGCAGGTAAACCAAGAACGGTGCTGATGAAATTTAAGAACTTGAGAGAAAGAAATCGAGTTCTTCTTCAGGCACACATACACAAAAAAAAAAGAGTTACTGTTGCACCCCTGAAATGAACGGGCTGACTCTTGTTCATCTTGATTTAGGGCAACTTTTTATTAACAGTCCTCAGTTCAGTGTTACAAGCATCTTTCGTTTTTCTGCCACACACACTACATATCAATGCACACACCCTTTTTCCAGAAGTCCTTTCATTTGCCTCACTTTCTTAAAGGAACATGACTATGTTATTACAAAGGTGCAGTAGACTAGTAAACGAAAACACATTACGCCTGAAAACTGTAACCATACACATGTTTTAGCTATTTAAAGAAAAAAAAGGAATTTTGTAACCTGTCATATTTGTACACAATGCAATGAATTTTATGACAGAAATACAGGAATCTTAACTTTCAGGGCGCTACACCCTCCCCCACTAAAATAATAAAATGTTGGCAAAACATTTTACACTGAAATCAAATA